>QRFJ01000026.1:2294352-2552773 GCA_006176705.1 Cocos nucifera | reverse complement strand
GAGTCGGCGGGTCAGAGGAGACCAGGCCCTGGCGAAGTACTGCTACTCAGTTGCCCTGCGCGGGGAGACCAGCCCGACCCTTGCCTTGTTGATGGGGCTGGACGTCCGCGACGACCTCACCTGAGGAGCGGGGCGAGCCCGCAGAAGACCTCATCCCTGTGCCCTTGCATGATGGAAACCCGGGGCACGTGGTGCAGATCGGCTCCGGCTTGGCGGCCGAGGTTAGGGAGCAGCTCGTCGCTTTCCTCAGAAGAAATACGGACGTCTTCGCCTGGACCCCAGCGGATTGTACCGGGATCGACGCCGAGGTCATGGAAGCATCGGCTGGCCGTCGATCCAAGGCACCGACCCTATCAGAGAAAAGCTGCGCCACCACGCCCCGGAGAGGCAGAAGGCGATCGCCGAAGAAGTGGACAAGCTCCTCAAAGCCGGACTCATCCGGGAGGTCAACTATCCGACCTGGGTCTCGAACGTGGTTCTCGTCAAGAAAAAGCGAACAACAAGTGGAGGATGTGCATCGACTTCAAGAAGCTGAACAAGGCCTGTCCGAAGGATAGCTACCCCCTGCCCAGGATCGACCAGCTGGTGGATGCAACCTCGGGCCACGAGCTCCTCACCTTCATGGACGCCTTTTTCGGTTACAACCAGATACGCATGGTGCCTGAAGACGAAGAAAAGACCACCTTCATTACTGATCGAGGTCTCTACTGTTACAGGGTCATGCCTTTCGGACTCAAGAATGCAGGAGCCACCTACCAGCGCTTGGTCAATAAGGTCTTCAAGGGGCAGATCGGCCGCAACATGGAGGTGTACGTGGACGACATGCTAGTCAAAAGCCGAGCCTCGACAGACCACCTCGCCGACCTTGAAGAAACCTTCGGTGCGCTTAGGAGGCACAAGATGAAGTTGAACCCGACCAAATGCGCCTTCGGCGTGACCTCCGAAAAATTCCTAGGATTCATGGTGTCGAGACGCGGAATCGAGGCAAATCCCGAGAAAATCCGAGCCATCCAGGAGATGACTGCCCCGAAAACAATTAAGGAAGTTCAGCGCCTGGCTGGGAAGGTGGCGTCCCTTGAACCGCTTTGTCTCGAGGTCGGCCGAGCGGTGCCTGCCCTTCTTCCAGGTCCTCAGGCGACCGAAAGATTTTTGCTGGACAGCGGAGTGCAAACAAGGCATTCGAGGAGCTCAAAAACTACCTCGGCGCGCCCCCGCTGCTGGCAAAGCCCGAACCTGGAGAAGGGCTGCTCCTATACCTTAGCTGTCTCTCCAATGAGCCCTGGCGGCTGTCCTGGTCAGGGAAGATGCGAAGGCGCAACAACCAGTCTACTACGTGAAGCCGAAGCCTGAGGGACGCGGAGACCAGGTACTCCAAGTTAGAAAAAACTAATTTACTGTCTTCTAATTCGCTGCCAGGAGGCTCCGACCTTACTTTCAGGAGCATACCATAACGGTCCTCACGGACCAACCAATAAGAGCCGTCCTCCACCGAGCGGACGCTTTCAGGAAGAATTCGCACCAAATGGGCGATCGAGCTCACGGAGTTCGACATCAATTACCGGCCCAGGCCATCGATCAAAGGCTCAGATACTGGCGGACTTTGTGCTGGAATGCACCCATTCCAGTTGAAGCCGAGCTTGGAATCGAGCGAGACCTATCGTCGGAGGGAGACCGAGCCCCATGACGAAGCCGAGCTGTGGCGGTCGAGCTTCCCTGAAGAAAGGGCCGACCTTCCCTTGAAGGCGCCTGGGTTCTGCACGTGGATGGCTCATCCAACTCCTAGCCGGGGCCGGCGCAGGGCTGGTCCTGGTTAGCCCCGAGGGGATCGTCGCCGAGTACGCACTGCGCTTCGAGTTTCCCACAACCAACAATGGGGCCGAAGTATGAAGCACTGATAGCCGGGCTGCAGATAGCCAGGGAATTGAAGGTAGGTCGGCTTCAAGTCTATAGCGATTCCCAGTTGGTGGTCGGTCAGGTTCGGCGGCAGCTACGAGGCACGGGAGGAAAGCATGGTGATGTACCTCGGGAAGGTGAAGAACTTAATACCAGCCTTCGACAGCTTCGACATTCGGCACATCCCAAGGACCGGGAATACAAGGGCCGACCTTCTCTCCAAGTTGGCCACTTTCTGCCCCGGCCGAACTACCAAAAGAAGTGTTTCTGGAAACTCTGAAGTGCCCGACCACCGAAGAACCTCAGGCCATCCTGCGGACGGACTTCGAGCCCAGCTGGATCGACCCGCTGATCGCCTACCTCGAAGAAGGGGTCCTCCCTCACGACCGGAGAGAAGCTCGGAAGCTCAGGAGTCAAGCCTCCCGCTACGTCTTGTACGAGGGCAGGTTATATAAAAGGTCGTACTCCCTCCCGTTGCTGAGGTGCCTCCGACCCTCTGAGGCCTACATCGCGCTACACGGGATGTCCACGAAGGACTCTGCGGGAGTCACGCAGGAGCCAGATCCCTATCGCAAAGACTACTTCGGCAAGGGTACTACTGGCCAACCCTACTTCGTGATTCCATGGAATACGTGAAGAAATGTGACCGCTGCCAGAAGAACGCCAGCGTGCAAAGGCAGCCGGCGTCCGAACTCACTCCGCTCACTGCACCCTGGCCCTTCGCGCAGTGGGGAATGGACATCCTCGGCCCCTTCCCAACGGCGTCCGGACAACGGAAGTTCCTCCTGGTCGCGATTGACTACTTTACCAAGTGGGTCGAGGCGGAACCACTAGCGAAGATCACCGAGGCCAAGGTGCAGGACTTCGTCTGGAAGACGCTGATCTGCCGGTTCGGTCTGCCCCGAGCCCTCATAACCGATAATGGGCGACAGTTCGCTGGAGCACGGTTTGCCGAGTTCTGCGAAGGACTAAACGTCTCCCACCACTTCACATCGGTGGCTCATCCGCAAGCCAATGGGGAAGCCGAAGTGACCAATCGGACCCTGCTGCAAGGCCTCAAAACGAGGCTCGACAGGGCAAAAGGGGCCTGGGCAGACGAACTCTACCACGTCCTCTGGGCATACCGAACAACGCAGAGGGTACCGACCGGCGAGACACCCTTCGCCTTGGCCTTCGGCACCGAGGCAGTCATCCCGATCGAGCTCAAACTCCCGTCTGCTCGAATCGTGGGCTTCAACGAGCAACTCAACCCCCAGGACCTCAGAGCCAACCTCGACCTTCTAGAAGAAAAAGAGGGAGGCAGCCCGCATCCGGATGGCCGCCTACCGACGGAAGGTGGCTCGGTATTACAATTCCAGAGTCAAAAGCAAGGCGTTCAGAGTTGGGGACTTGGTGCTTCGACGAGCAGCCGTCTCTCAGCCCCAGAGTCAAGGGAAGCTCGTCCCAAATTGGGAAGGTCCGTACGAAGTGGTAGAGGTCATCCGACCTGGAACCTATCGCCTAAAGGAGCTCGGAGGACTAGCGCTTCCCCGACCTTGGAACTCAGAAAACCTGAGAATGTACTACCAGTAGTTTCCCTCAATAAAACCCCAGTTGCTCGACACTATCGTTTCAGGATCGCTGGGAAAAAGCGAGCGGAAATGTCCCGTTAGGAACAGGAGGAGAACCTCATCCTAGCGTGAGCAAAGTCGAAGGCCCCGTTCACGAAGGACGGGATGGGGGGAGAAGCTCGGACGACGGTCCGGATGTGCCCCCACAGCCCGTTAGGAACAGGAGGAGAACCTCGTCCTAGCGTGAGCAAAGTCGAAGGCCCCGTTCACGAAGGACGGGATGGGGGGAGAAGCTCGGACGACGGTCCTCATGTGCCCCCACAGCCGGCTAGGAACAGGAGGAGAACCTCGTCCTAGCGTGAGCAAAGTCGAAGGCCCCGTTCACAAAGGACGGGATGGGGGGAGAAGCGAGGACGACGGTCCTCATGTGCCCCCACAGCCGGCTAGGAACAGGAGGAGAACCTCGTCCTAGCGTGAGCAAAGTCGAAGGCCCCGTTCACAAAGGACGGGATGGGGGGAGAAGCGAGGACGACGGTCCTCATGTGCCCCCACAGCCGGCTAGGAACAGGAGGAGAACCTCGTCCTAGCGTGAGCAAAGTCGAAGGCCCCGTCCACGAAGGACGGGATGGGGGGAGAAGCGAGGACGACGGTCCTCATGTGCCCCCACAGCCCGGCTAGGAACAGGAGGAGAACCTCGTCCTAGCGTGAGCAAAGTCGAAGGCCCCGTTCACGAAGGACGGGATGGGGGGAGAAGCTCGGACGACGGTCCGGATGTGCCCCCACAGCCCGTTAGGAACAAGAGGAGAACCTCGTCCTAACGTGAGCAAGGTCCAAGGCCGAGCCCCAGAGTCTACGGCAAGCTTCACTGCAGAAGACGAGGTCTCCTTCGGACCTCAGCTTCAACTTCGGTGTCAGCATCAGCGGGAGACGGGATCTCCCCCAAGCGATCATAACCTTGACTGCAAAAGAGGAGGTCTCCCCCGAATCGACTTCGGTTGATGAAGGCAATGTCAACTCCGACCCTGACCACGGGGGGCGACATTGACTCCGGCCTCAACATCGGCTTCACCAATTTTGGCTGGAAACGAGTCCCACTTCAACTCCAAACATCGACTGGGGATGAGGTCTCCCCCAAGCCTCAGCCTTCAACTTCAGCGTCAATATTGGCTGGAGATGAGACCTCCCCCGAGCTTCAGCTGCAACAAATGCGGAGCCTGGAAGAAGACTTCGGCAGTCGCCTGTTTTGGTACTCCCTTCCTTCAATTTTTGAACTCGGGAGTGGGGGGGCTACTGTTGGGGATAAATCCCGCTCCTGCCGAAGCCCGGCCCGACGCTCAGCCCAATGTAACCAGTAGCCGCTGAAGAGCTTTAGCGCCAGGCGCCAGGCCGAGCCCCTACCACGGCCGAACTGCCTAGAGGCCGAACTCCCCTGCGCCAAGGTCCGGGCCGAACTGCCTAGAGGACGAACTCCCACCGCCAGCCGAACTTCCTGACGGTCGAGCTCCTTGGACTCCAAGCGGTTGGACTTCTTCGGGAGACGGACTCCTCCCAGACGCCCGTTCGGCCATCCGAGCTCCTCCCGGGTTTTCCCTTCAGCCGAACTCTCCTACGAGCCCGAACTCCTTCGGGCCCCACGGCCGAACTCCCTTCGGACCGACCCCAGGCGAGCCCATGCAGCCGAACTCCTTCGGACTTCCCACGGCCGAACTCCTTCGGACCGACCCCAGGCGAGCCCGTGCAGCCGAACTCCTTCGGACTTCCCACGGCCGAACTCCTTCGGACCGACCCCAGGCGAGCCCGTGCAGCCGAACTCCTTCGGACCGAACTCCTCAGCGAGCCCTGGCCGAACCAACTAGCAACCGAAGTCCTTCAACTGGCCAGCCGAGCTTCTTCGGGCCTCTCAGCGGCCGAACTCTACAGACGGCCGACCCTTCAGCCAGACGAACTCCCCCAGCTTTCCCCTCGGCCGAACTCTGTTACAAGTCCGAACTCCATTGGACGAACTGTCACCTGCAGCAAGACCGGACGGCGCCTTCCTCTCCGTACCGGACTTCATGCGGCCGACGACTCGCCGGTATGGCTCCCACGACCTACCGGACGACGCCTTCCTCTCCGTACCGGACTCCATGCGGCCCATGGCTCGCCGGTATGGCTCCCATGATCTACCGGACGATGCCTTCCTCTCCGTACCGGACTCCATGCGGCCGACGACTCACCGGTATGGCTCCCACGACCTACCGGACGACGCCTTCCTCTCCGTACCGGACTCCATGTGGGCCCATGGCTCGCCGGTATGGCTCCCACGATCTACCGAACGACGCCTTCCTCTCCGTACCGGACTCCATGCGGCCCACGACTCGTCGGTATGGCTCCCACGACCTACCGAACGACGCCTTCCTCTCCGTACCGGACTCCATGCGGCCCACGGCTCGTCGGTATGGCTCCCACGATCTACCAGACGACGCCTTCCTCTCCGTACCAAACTCCATGCTGCTCGACGACTCTCTGCCAGACGGCACAGCCGTCACCATCAACTAAGCTCCGCTATAAAAGGACCCCTCCCGACATACTAAGGCTAAGCTCTCTGAACTCTCGACTCTCTAAGCTCTCCTCCGCATCTCTAAGCTCCAGAACTCATTCCGAGCACTCCATTACTGTTGGTCGGAAACTAACTTGACCGTCGGAGGGTCCTGCCGGAGCCACCACCCCACCGATTCCGGACGGGACTTCGTTTTGCAGGTCCCCGGCGGCGCCCAGCGGCCTCGATTGCGGCGACCTCCGGCGGCGACGGATTTCTGCACCAACAGGAACGCATTCTCTCCGGCTCCGGAAGTCTTCCCTTGATCTCCAGCAGCACTTGAGCCTTCGAGGCGTTGAGGGGGGCGTAGCTGTGAAAATGCCGCCGGAGGGGAGAACCTTGGCGCGGAGATGAACCTCGTCGCGGGGGAGAACCTCGGCGCCGGGGGGAACTTCGGCGCCGGAGGGGACTTCGGCGTCGGGGGGGACTTCGGTGTGCCCTTCCGTCGGTGGCTTCCCGCCCCCGAGCCTGAGGTGGAGTCCGGGCTCGCCCGCGACCAGGGGGAGTTCGGGAGCGCGGCCAAGCTTCGGTGCGCTTTCTTTCTTCGGCGGGCCTTCCCGCTCTGCCTACTCGTCGCTTGTCGCGAGCTTCATTATCCTTGGCCTCAAAAGCCTCCTCTGCCCGGGCATAGCTTTCGGCCCGAGCTAGCATGTCAGCGAAATCCCTGGGATATTTCTTTTCCAGGGAGAACAACAGGTCGTTCTTCTGAAGGCCGCCCTTGAGGGCGGCCATAGCAACTGATTGGTCCAGGTTCCGGACTTCCAGCGCGGCAGCGTTGAACCGGGTGACGTAAGCCCGGATGGGTTCCCCCTCTTTTTGCCTGATGGCCAACAAGGAATCCGAGCCTCTGCGCGGCCGTTTGCTGCTGACAAAGTGGGCCGCGAATTGTTGACTCATTTGGTCAAACGACAGGATGGTGCCCGGCTTAAGCGCCGAGTACCAATTCCTGGCCGCTCCTTTGAGGGTAGAAGGGAAAGCCCGACACAAAATGGCATCAGGCGCGCCATGGAGCAACATCGTAGTCCTGAAAGGCCTCCAAATGGTCGACCGGGTCGGTGGTCCCATCGTAGCTTTCAAAATGCGGGAGCTTGAAGTTCGGCGGTACCTGTTCCTGCATAATTTTCTGTGAGAAGGGAGGATCAGTGCAAATATCGTTACCGCGGGAGGAAGGAGTATGACGAAGTTCTTCTATGCGTCGTCCCATCTCCAAGAGCCTTTGATCCAGGAAATCTTCGCGATCCTTAATCCCCAAGGTCTTCTCGCGGAATAGGTGTGAAGCCTCTCCCTGGGTCGAGCCGCGGTCCGAGCAGGGGCTCCTTTGCCGGCTGCCCTTCTCTCCCGAGGGCCGGAGGTCGGGTAGCCCACATCGGTCGCTCCTGGACTGGGTTCCCGGGCTCCGGGGAACCCCGCGCCGGTCGAGTGGGCGCCGGACCTCGCGAATGCGTGGCCTGCACTGCCCTGCACCGCCTCCGTAAGATCGCGGACCTGCTGGGCAAGCAGGTCGAACCGCTCCGCATCTACCGCGAGTACGGAGCGGGCCCGTGTCGCCGGGGCCGGAGTGGGAGCGGACGGACCCGAACGGGATCGGGCCGCGGAGGCTGCCGACCTCCGGGTCGAGGCTCTTCTGGGGGGCATTTTTCTTTCCAGAAAAGGAATACTGAAGAGGGAGAAGAGAGATCCGGAGCAGGGGAAGGAAATCGTCGCCGAGCACTCCTTTAAGAACAAGGGAACCTCGAAGGTTCAGGCCCTTCCTCTAGCGCCAATCTGTTGGTGCAGAAATCCGTCGCCGCCGGAGGTCGCCGCAATCGAGGCCGCTGGGCGCCGCCGGGGACCTGCAAAACGAAGTCCCGTCCGGAACCGGTGGGGTGGTGGCTCCGGCAGGACCCTCCGACGGTCAAGTTAGTTTCCGGCCAACAGTAATGGAGTGCTCGGAATGAGTTCCGGAGCTTAGAGATGAGGAGGAGAGCTTAGAGAGTCGAGAGTTCAGAGAGCTTAGCCTTAGTATGTCGGGAGGGGTCCTTTTATAGCGGAGCTTAGTTGATGGTGACGGCTGTGCCGTCTGGCAGAGAGTCGTCGGGCAGCATGGAGTTTGGTACGGAGAGGAAGGCGTCGTCCGGTAGATCGTGGGAGCCATACCGGCGAGTCGTGGGCCGCATGGAGTCCGGTACGGAGAGGAAGGCGTCGTCCGGTAGATCGTGGGAGCCATACCGGCGAGCGAGCGTGGGCCGCATGGAGTCCGGTACGGAGAGGAAGGCGTCGTCCGATCCCGCAGGCGACAGTTCGTCCTGGAGTTCACTTGTAACAGAGTTCGGCCGAAAGCTGGGGGAGTTCGTCTGGCTGAAGGGTCGGCCATCTGTAGAGTTCGGCCGCGGGACGGTTGCCGAGGAGTTCGACCGCCGAGAGGCCCGAGGAAGCTCGGCTGGCCAGTTGAAGGACTTAGGTTGCTAGTTGGTTCGGCCAGGGCTTGCTGAGGAGTTCGGTCGCCTAGGGGGTCGGTCCGAAGGGGTTCGGCCACTTGGGCTCGCCTTGGAAGTCGGTCCGAAGGAGTTCGGCCTGCACGGGCTCGCCTGGGGTCAGTCCGAAGGAGTTCGGCCGTGGGGCCCGAATGGAGTTCGGGCTTCGTAGGAGAGTTCGGCTGAAGGGAAAACCCGGGAGGAGCTCGGATGGCCGAACGGGCGTCTGGGAGGAGTCCGTCTCCCGAAGAAGTCCAGCCGCTTGGAGTCCAAGGAGCTCGGCCGTCAGGAAGTTCGGCTGGCGGTGGGAGTTCGGCCTCTAGGCAGTTCGGCCCGGTCCTTGGCGCAGGGGAGTTCGGCCTCTAGGCAGTTCGGCCCGGACCTCGGCGCAGGGGAGTTCGGCCTCTAGGCAGTTCGGCCCGGACCTCGGCGCAGGGGAGTTCGGCCTCTAGGCAGTTCGGCCGTGGTAGGGGCTTGGCCTGGCGCCTGGCGCTAAAGCTCTTCAGCGGCTACTGGTTACATTGGGCTGAGCGTCGGGCCGGGCTTCGGCAGGAGCGGGATTTATCCCCAACAATGGCAATTAATTAATCTCAGCCTATATATATTCTTATACTCCCTCAAATCTTAATCCTCGTCTCATCCCTTGACTACTTGGCCTTTCCGCCTCTCTTTTCTTTTCCACCGATGGCGCAGTTGGCCGAAACCATATTTTCAGTTGCTTGTTTCATCTCTCGACGGCTTGACCTTTCCGCCTCTCTTCCCTTTTTCCACCGACGACATAGCTGGTCGAAGCCCTAATCCCAATTTCTCTACCTCTTTTCTCTTTTTCCATCGACAGTGCAGTTCGCCAAAATCTTAATCTCAGCTTTTCTTTTCTTTTTTCACCGATGGCGCAGCTAGCCGAAACTCTATTTCCAGTTTTTTCTGCCTCTCTTTTCTTTTTCCACCGATGGCGTAGCTGGCTAAAATCCTAATCAAACCTTAATGCTAGTTCTCTTCGCCTATCTTTCCTTTTTTCACCGACGTGTAGCTGGCCGAAATCCTAATCCCAGTTTCCTTCACCTCTTTTGGGGTTTTTTCACTAACGGTGCAGCTAGCCAAAATTCTGATCCCAATTTTCTCTGCCTCTCTTTCGATCTTTTCTTTTTTCACCAATGATGCAGCTAATATGAATGATATTTATGCATTTTTTTTTCTTTGATGATATTTGTTCACATTGGTTTCTCTCTCGATGTGGTAACCACCAGCCCCAGTGCCCACTAGTGGCTGCTGGAGCTATAGCAGCCCCGGTAACCTGATGAAGGTCGCTTTAGCTGGCAGCGGACCTTTCAGTGACCATTGGTGGACCGGTGGTGCAATAATGATCTTGGAGTTTAAGCTATGAGCCTATGACTGTCATGCATGGAGCCATGGTCATGGAGCTTGCTCACTGAATAAAGAACTAATGAGCTGAGATTAATTGCTTATATTTGTTTATGAAGTTTTTTATCTTTCTCTCCTATTTTTGTTACTTGAAAATTTTTGTTACTTTTTTATTCTTATAAATGTTACCTTATCAATTTATAAAAATTGGTTTAATGTTAACTATTTATAGTATTTTCAATTTATTTTTATGTCCTTGTTACTTTTTTTATGTTGTCTGAAGGCATGCTTGCATGTATCTGTAGCTCCGATTGATGTTTAATGATCGATATGTTCAGTGATTCTTGTTGTGAAATCGATAGTTTCGTACTGAAGAGGTAAACAAGTTTTTGCTCGATAGTTTCTTATGATGTAATTCCTATACTATGCTATAATATTTATTGTGAGTCATTGTAATTTATAAAATTATTTGAGTTATAATTTCTCTTGAAATGAGTATGATAGTACGTAAAAATTTATAATTATATATTGTACTAAGATTGTAGATATAAATAAAAATTATTTTATTGATTTTTTAGTTTTATTTTTTATATTACTGTAGATGAGCCGAACTCGAATATAATGAGCTTTCGAGCCAAACTCAAGCTGAACTGAAGCCAAATTTGAAT
The DNA here is from genome assembly GCA_006176705.1 of Cocos nucifera. NCBI lineage: Eukaryota > Viridiplantae > Streptophyta > Magnoliopsida > Arecales > Arecaceae > Cocos > Cocos nucifera. The sequence continues at coordinate 2,542,269 of QRFJ01000026.1, read as the reverse complement.
ATAATAAATTTGATCTTGAATAAATTTTTTTTGAATATATTCGAACTCGAATCGAATACGAACTAAATAGTAATTTAAACCAATCGATGCCGAATAGTGAAGTATTTGATCGTATTCGATTTATTAACAACCCTAATCTAAATGGACCGGTATGTGTGAGGTTAACTTATAAGTCGATACATAACTGATGAAATATAATACACAAGTTGGAAATAAAATGAGTGACCAGCAACCGACTGGATAAAATCCAACTGATCCAATTCCAATCAGCTAATTTATGGATGCTCCATTGTAACGGATGGTTGTTTGCCTAAACAAATTCATGATTTAAATTATCTTTTTATTATAGTAAAGTTTACAGCAAAAATAAGAAAATAAAAAATAACGGAACAAGAAAAGAAATGAAGTACAAAAGCAGCGAGTTTTTAAAGGTAAGGTCATCTCGGGAATCTCTATGCAAAATCAAAACTAAAGCAGAAGTAATAGGAGAAGCTATCACAAGAAATGGACTGACGTTGGGAAACTAGCCAATCCGCTGCACTGTTCCCTTCTCTAAACACATGTTGGGCCACAAAATGATCCAGCAATGAACGAAGATGTAAAATATCAGCTAAAAGAGGAACCATCCATCGCTCATTTGAAGTTTTTGAATCCATTTGATTACTGTCATCGAATCCCCTTCTAGTATCACTCGCCTACAGCCTGATGAAAGAATCGCCATCGAAAGGCCCTCCTAAGCTGCTCGAAGTTCCATACCAATCACTAAATTCACCTCAAAAGACTTTGCAACTGCTGCTATAACTCTTGTGAAATGATCATGAATAATGAAACCCATGCAGCCTTGAGAATTGCGTAAAGAATCATTAAAATTAATCTTCACCTGTCCAAGGGGAGGGGGAGTTCATCTAACTTGCAACAACGAAGAGGGTGAGGAGCTTCTAGAGTTGCAAACATTTCCGTGCCTCGGACAAGGATTGAAAAAATTCGGAAATAGCAGATTCAGAAACAAGCTGTGATTTGAGTTTCAGCATGCTAAAAAAATTCTATTGTTTCTAGTAACCCAAAGTAGCCAACTTGGATAACATATAATGGTCTTCATCACTGGTAAACCACCATTAGTCAGAAAATATTGCACCAGGGAAGAAATGGAATTAGAGGGAAACACTTGGCGGCATTGCAAGGAAATAATTTTCCAAGTTTATTTGGCTATTGAACAAGCATATAATGTATGCTCAATGTCTTCATTCTCAGCACAAACATCACAAGTTAAATTAAAATCATCTAGCAGACCCTTATGAACAAGAATTTCTTTATAGGAAATAATCTACCCCAAGGTACCTTTCACCAAAAAATAAAAAACTCAGGGAGCAACCTTAATCTTCTAAATTCCTACAAATGTATTCATAAACCTCAGTGATAACATCTTGTAAATATCATGGGCTTTAATAGAGGTGCTGCCACAAGGATGCTGCACTCTTACATAATCTTTGGAAGGATGATAGATTCGATTCGCTTCACCACATCATGCAGAAAAAATTCTCCGGTGCCAAAACATGATTCCATGAGCCACCTTGTGACAATAGGCAAGATATAATTTTGCCTTCCAAAAAAAAAATCAATATTTGTATAAATCAGCCACTGAATCAAAGGCATGGATCCTAATCAAAAATCATTCAAAACATCAATATCAGTATTGACTATTGTGTTGCTAGACAAGTGTTAATCGTCTATTGCACGTCCCTATTTTTTTTTCTTTTTTTTTTACTTTTGTATTTTTCATTGTGGATGGTACAAGCCTTTTTTTTTTTTTTTTTTTTTTTTTTTGGATGTTTGCATTTTTAAGAGCCATGATTTCTTTGACTTCATTTTCATTTAAAAAAATGAGTTCATTATAACAACATACGAACAAAAATTAAATTTTGTTAATACTTTTGACATAAAATATTTTTTGTCGCCGATGTTCGTACAAATTAAACAATTTTTGGTATCTACTACTTTTTATTTCAACAAAAGATAATATCTCATGGTGGGAGTGCCGCCAGTTTTTTCGTAAAATGATACGGAAGTTATTCATGTCTGAAAGGACTTCTCAAGATTCAAACACGAAACTTCTCCTTCAATTGAAGGTTGGAGGGTTGCGACCACCAGGCTGTAGCCCTTTCCGCTGGTGTTGTCCAATCTTCAAAGCCTCCAGCAGTCGCCGCGATGTGATGCCGTTGTTTCTTAAATCTATGAGCCTTAATTTAGAGGAAGGGGTTTTCGGGTCAACCCGGCCCATTAACTACCTTCCTTGTTAGAGCAGAAAATCTGGCTGAGGTTCTGTACATTAGACTAGTTTCTCCGAAGAAGACTTGACTTAGCCGAAAAAGGTAAGTGAAAAGAATCCTGTTCGTACTCTTGTACACCTCTTCCCTGATCTTGGGCTTATCGTTCAAACCGTGCTTTCCTCGCTAGAAAATGGCGTGGAAATAGAACCATGTATTCCTTTTCAACTCCTCCAAAGAAAAAGTCCATAAACCATCAATTGCAAGCAAGTTAATCTGATACATGTCCCATCGCTGCTGTTCTTTCCGGGCAACCCCAATATTACGAGAAATTATTGCCTGAACCACGCCTATGTCTTGAGCACGTGGACGGTAGATATCGCGCAATCGGGAATTCATAAAATACAAGGGTTAATGTGGCGTGTGATCCACCGTGGGATTTGGCTGGTCCACCTGGGCGTGGTCCAGTCAGGAATTTCTCCAATTTTACGCTTGGTTTTCTCCTTGTGAGCCTTAGATGCAAGTAAATGGAATGCCCTACATCTCCACGACTCCCCCTCATCATCCTTTCGTAATGGGGAATGTAGTGGCACGAGGCGGTTGGCCTAGCTGTGGTCCGGGAGAATTGAGGCGCCCGCTACAGAATTCAGAAACGGAACTTTAACAAGGAAAAGGGCAAGAAGGAGGAGTAGGTCCTTGAGTACTTTGGAGTGCAGGACGCAAAGAGTGTTTGATGATGGAATAAACGTGAGATATCCTTGTCAGGTACCCGGAAACAATATGGAACGGGGACTTACATGGTGTGGAAATATAAGTGGACGCGTTGGCAAAAAAGTTATTTGATCGAATAAATACCATGGAATAGGCTTTCCTGATCTATTCCATATAATCACCATTTTGATCTTATCATGTTCAAAACTGAGAAAGTATTGTTTTTTGAGATAAAATCCTCAATATACATTAAATACTCATTATTTTTTTGTGCTTATCCATCCAACCAATGTTAAAAGGTTCAATTCCATAAAAATAGACGCATCCGGGCGGCATGTAATTAAGGAATCCTTACCAAGACCTATCTTTAAGTATTGTTTGATTTGTGGAAAGAGTTTTTTTTTTTTTTATCAAAATATTTTTTAGGAAAGCCGATGTCCAAATATATGATATTCATAAAAAATATTTTTTTGCATGTTTGGTTGATCATAGAAAAGATGACATATTCTAGAATGACTTATTTAGTTAAGTATCTATTCTTTTAGGAAGATTATATAAAATATTTGTAATGCCTTTAAAAAAAAATAGATTTTATCTTAAAGTGATTTTTCTATGTCTCTCTCTTTTTTTTTCCTATGAAATAAAATCTTTCGGGGATAAATTTTGGTGAAGAGATAGTTGAAGGACCATAAATTGCTCCTTCATGTGGTACACATTGTGGTGACATGGATATCTAAATACATCTTAATTTTAGTATCCAGAACTGAACCATTTTGGTAGAAACAGCGAAAGGACGATGACTACACAATAGGAGCACTCCCCTCCAAGATATTTCGAACCCTCTATTCTTGAAGAAAGCTAATTCGGATCTAGATCTCTTGCACAACCACCAAAATATTTTAATACCATACTGAATTTACACCTTTTTTTCCAAGATCTTGCCAAATCGATTAGGTATTTATTGGTGGTGGCTCATCGACCTGGCAATATTATATTGTCATCGGTGTTCATCATAATCATCTCATAAAATTGTATCCTAATTAAAATTGGATTTTTGGGGCATTCTTGTTTCTTTCTTCTTCTTTTTTTTTTTCTTCGGTTCAGTAAAATCAAACTGCATCAAATAAAGTTCTGACAAAAAATATCTAACATTAAATATGAAATTCCTAGGCTGAGAGATGATTCAAGTATTTGCTCCAATTTAATGGGCAAGTAGTACTGTTCAATTTTACAGCCGGATATATTTCAAGCATTTAAATCATTTTTTTGATTTGCCTACGTCATCTGTGACTGCAGCATTATGTCATATGCTATGCATAGCAAGTAGGTGATACATACATATATCCTAAACGTTGAAATATTCAATCATTTACAATGTATGCCTAATTCTCTAGCAATTTGTATAAAAGGTCATCGGAAGATTGATTCATAACAGCAGCCTCCTATCTGGCTCTCCTAAAAATAGATTCCACGGGGAGTCATGTCCTAAACCTGACTCAAAATAGGAGCTAAACTCATCTGCTGAAAAAAGATGGGTTTGTCTTATAATATTGGTCCATGGCAATGTCGCAAATAACTGGCCTTGGACTTGGTTGAACTAGATCCGCAAATCATAGATAAGAAAAGGAAATTTAATCCAATCCCTTGTTTGATTGCCATTTTAATGTTTTTTTTTTTGCCCTGATGGAAGGAGAGGCTAAAAACAACCCAACTTTATTACTAGAAAAAAAAAGCTGATACAAGAGCAGAAGAAGGTGCTTAAATTCAGCTTATTGAAAGAAAGGAAAAGGAAAACAACACAAATTTAGAATGAAAGTATGGGAGCTCAATGGTAAGATGGGACAAGGTAATCAAGAGGATTATTAGATTCAATGTGAATCACTTGGCTACTACAAATAGAGTGGAACATTCGGTCCAAAAGGATCACCAAACTGGATGTGCATTCTCCCCGATCGGATCACAAACCCACACTGGATGAAGGGGTTGCCAATTTAGTTTGAATCCTTCCATGTTTCTTCCCTTGAACACAGTAATTACAACATCTATATATTTTGCACCCATCTATGTTTGTTCTATATGCAATTATTTCATTGTGTACATGCTTTTACTTGGCCGAGGATTTAACATAAATTATGATCAAAATCACGAGCAGAAATAAAATTTTCAATGATCAGGTATCAGATAAAAAATGGCAGCTCAAGTACTCAATTAAGGCCTGGTTCATGTCGTCTGAAGACCCCGGTAGCAGTGTTGTTAATTTAACCAACTAAAAGAGCTCCCGAAAGGGCCTGTTGTTGGTGGGGGAATGAAATAATTTTATGGTTTGGTTTGAAGGGAGAAGTTTTAAATCTATGTGACCAGCAAAATGAAATGTCGAAATGCATTTTCTCATTTAATATTTTCTTGGAGTCACCCACGTGAAGACAGATGGATGGACCATAGAAGCTTCTGCCCACCTAACCCATTCGGAAAGAAGCAAGAGGACCATATAGATATAAATTTCATGTTAATTTAAATAGCAAAGATTGGGCTTAAGAGACAAATCTTACCTTCATTATGTTGGTCAGTACCGTGACGTCGTCGAAACGTATAGCTTGGCAGAGACTCTCTTCCTAGAATTTTTTTTTTATATTATTAATTGGACAAGCGGTCACGAGGTTTTTGTCTTAGCTATGGATGGCTCCCCTTTTGCCGTGTTTGATGATTTCATTCACAATTTGAGTTGTTAGACTATGGAAGGATAACTTATAACAAGTTATCGGCAACTAGAAGTTATTATGATGCCGTGTCATGGATGTGGAGGAAGTGGGACAAACTGACTAGTACTTATCATCATCCCGGGTGATACATTTGGAGGAAGACGCGGTGGCAGTTACAAGGTGGGAGAAAGTTATATTTTTCATCTTATGCATGATTTAAAAAATTGCGCACCTCGCTTGTCAAATCCTTAAGCTGATTCGTTTTGTTGATCAGGCAAATATAAAATGATGAGATGCTGAGTCACTTCGCCATTATTTTCTTAGTTTGTATAGTAAACATGTGACAGATTCATGGATAATTGATGTATTATGAGATTCACTAAATTAAGATAAAGTTTACAGATAATGCTCCATAATTGTTATGAGAGAGAACTAATGCAGAAAATATTAACAGTGTAAAACAGATATATATATATATATATATATATATATATATATATATATATATATATATATATATATATATATATATATATATATATATATATATGTAAAATAAGTATAAAAAGTACTTAATTCGGGAAGGAAGATTACATTATAGATAATGCCTATGTTTTTGATTGAATTTGGTGGCTAAAAAGACCTGTTCAAAAGAATAACCAGATTTAAAATTTAATGCCGTTGTCATTTTAATGATAGAGAGATAAGAAATTATTACGCGCACAACCATACGGATGCATGCGATCAGTTAGTAATACTAATTATATAGGTTGTATTCATCTCATGCTTATCTTAGTAATAAAAAATTATTGATTATAACGGTTTAACCATATATATCTGGAACCATCAAATAATAAAGCAATCCGCCATCTATTAGTAAAAACAACTGTACTGGTATTCAAACTTAATTAAAAATTTTAAATATAAAAAAAAATTTACTGTTAGCTATAATTAGCTATCCGATAATTCTTATTATTTTGAACGAGAAAAAATTCATTTTCTTCAGTGGTGTGTTGCCTTCTTATTACCTTCTTATTGCATGATTCAAAATATATATAGTGAAACTATTCTAATCAATAATTTTTTTTGGTTCACAACAATGCATCTCAATTCTTGATGGCAGGAACGGACATGCTGGGCATGCTATAGTTTTTTTTTTTGAAGCACATCTTATTTAAATAAATTAATGCACATTTAAAGAATCATTAAATTCAGAACATTATGTACTCCTATTAAACACACCTATTGTTTGGATTGGGTCAAATTAAATTTAACAGAAAAATAAAGTAATCGTAAATAAACAGTAATCAACCCGTGAGCGGCCTGTCAGCAGCCCACCAAACCCCGTTACTCATACTGACTAAGAAACGCATTTTGAGAACCAGCCATGTCAAAACTCTGAATTCTTCTTCAAGGATATCGCTTTATAAGGCATCTGTACGATAGTATACAGTAAAACAATTAATTAGAGGTTATTCTGGTCCGCTGTAGGGCCGTCTGCCTTGGTGGAAACCAGTTCTCCTGAGGGGCCCAACACTTCCTGATAGAGGACAAGTCAACATTAAGCATTGAGACAGCACCGGATGAATGGCTACGTATAGAACATGATTTATTCTTGATTAATAACACGAATTAACATAATGAGAAAATTATATTAACTATCATTTTAAATCTTTGGATCAAGTTCTCATAAGGGTCCCCACCCAACCTCAGGTGAAGCCATTGCTCATCTTTGACATCACATCGAATAAAGGGCAACGTATGTAACACGTGTTCTGTTTCAGTTGAGTGCCCTATATGTTTTGTGGTTGGGTTGGGGTAACGTGATGTTTTGTCCCAAAGATGGTGCAATTGATAGCATCACTTTGTTCAGATATTTGTCTCATCCTTCCTGTTTTGAGACTGGTTGCCTATCCTCCTAACCATCGGCTTGCCTCCTCTCACCTTGTTGTCCACAAGCCTACATGAATTGAATGAGATAGGCCCCAAACCGTCCACCAGAAAGACCTTAGAAAGACCAAAAGGATGGCAAGGTTTTTTAATTATCTTTTTCTCTTATTATAAATGTTAAATATAACCAGTAAAATATTTATGAATTAACAATTGATAGCGAGAACTAATATATAGAAAAATACGATCAAGACCTCTTGAAAGAAATCCACGTCGTTTCTTTTATAAAAAGATCATAACCAAACGATAAAAGTGTCGTATTGCGTTACAATTCAACAAAAAGGGAAGAAGAACAGGATTTATCGTATAATCCTTTTCTTTTTTTCATTTCCATGCTCCATCTCAACAATGCTAGGGGACTAATTAATAAGCATTTCATTTCATCTCGACGGTTCTATAATCTAAGATTCCAGTACGGAGCCCAAGAAAGCCATTACACTTGCACTCCTGGCTGTTCTGCAGCCCCAAGCTCATGCAGTAGGAACAATGTCTCCTCTCCTCCTGGATGAGCTGCACTGCTTGTTGAAACTAGGGAAGGCTTATAGACAGCTCTAAATTTAGATCCGGCTGCTTGTATTGCTGCCATGATGATGACTCCTCGCTGCTGCTGCTGTTAGACTTCTCTTCCTCGCGCTGAAGAATTCCCACATCCTTCTTCGCCCTCTCAGCAAAAGTGATGGTGAAGTCCGAAAGAGGTGCATGGATCGGACGGTGCGTGGCGGGATCAATTCCCCGATTCAACAACTTCCTTCTGATGTGTGTGTTCCAATAGTTCTTTATCTCGTTGTCCGTCCTCCCCGGCAACCTTCCTGCTATGAGAGACCATCTGCGGGAAATTTTAAAAGAAGTTAATTAGCTAAGATGATATCAAAGCTAACGCTAATATATAAATAAATCGAGTTTTTAAATTTTGTAATAATAAGTTGGACGTCGTTGCCTTCGATCCCCTGTATGATTATAAGAATATCTTTTCTAAATTAAATCTATCTGCACGCCTTGGGATGGTAGGCTTGGCAGACCCTTGCGTACCAGTGCATACATAATTCAAATGGTTTAAGGAAAACAAAAACCAAAGTGAGCTATTCTCAAGGCCCAAAAGCATGCAACCCAAACAACCATGAAATAAGGTCGTCGCACAAATTATACAAATCAAAAGAAACTCGTTTCCAACCCCAAGATGAGTGAAAGGGCTGCATGTAACTCCGAGTACTACCATCATCAATAGCAGTACTCCTTGGAAGGTGTTCCTCCTTGTACCATATATGACGAATTTTAGGATTGCTAATTACTTGTTGCCGAGGAGGCTATGGAGCTTAATGATGAGCTCGTCCTCTTCCTCGGTGAAGTTGCCACGCTTGAGATCGGGGCGCAGGTAGTTTATCCAGCGGAGGCGGCAGCTCTTGCCGCAACGAAGCAAGCCGGCGGCCTTGGGGAGAGAGCGCCAGCATCCCTCCCCGTGGGCACGGATGTAGGCGATCAGACGGTCATCTTCCTCCTTGGTCCATGCGCCCTTGTTGGTGTGAGCTTTCTCGCAGCATGGAGACCTTCCCATGGCGTCTATAGTTAATCAAGCTCCTCCTTTCTCCAGAGTTTCCTCCTGTTGGGTGGTGGAGGTTGGGGATATATAGGCGTTTGACTTGCAGACAAGGAGGGGTGGGGTTTTTTTTCCTTCCAGACGCGAGTCATGCGGGTTGGTGAGAAAAAAGTTGCTGGAGAGAGAGGATTGGAGGCTTCCCTCTTCTCCTGTGCCATGCCATCACCATCATCCCACACATGATGTTGCTTCGCCACTTTAAAAAGGCATAAACATCCAACCAAAAATAAAAATATAGAAAAGCGTGGTAGCGTGGGACCTCAGTGGGTGTGACCTAAAGTTGGCATTAAACCATGGAATGGCAGTGGCCTGATTAAGGCCGGCCTGTTGTGTAGCAACCTAAATTTTTCATTATATTTATTATCATAGTTTATGCATAACTCATCATTTGTTTTAATAAATCTAATATATTAAATTAATTATAAATAGATACATTGATGGATGAAAAATAAAAAAATAAAATATTAAAAAATTAAATAAAAAATTTTATATGATTAGTCATATAAGAGATCATTATGTTAGCATTATTGGTCTTCCTATAAATATATGATATTACTACAAAAAGAGTCTACGACAGCACATACTATTATAGCAGTTACAAAGAACCACTGCCATAAAACTGACCTATGGCAGCGATTATAAAAAATCGCTGCCATAGATTCGATCTATGGCAGCGGTTAGGACAACCGCTGCCATAGGTCGGACCTATAGCAACCGCTGCTATACGTTGATCTGTGGCAGCAGTTATTTGTAACCATTGCAATATTTTTTTTTATTTTTCTTTAAATATTACATAATTTTAAAATTTAATGTACATCTTCATCATTCATTATGTAAATAATTATCATTAGAGTATCGTCACAAAAGATTACCTCGATCTGATGGTCCAAGTTTCATCGATCAGAAAAATTTGATTTCGACGATCACGAACGATGATGCGATGATCTGATAGATGGAGACCTTCGATGGGTCTAAAAAACTGCAACGATGATCTCAGTTATGTTTGTAGCGTACTATCAAAGTTTCACTTTAATCGGATATCATTATTTTGATCAATTTAGTATAAATTAATTTTGATCGTTAAATGAAAATGAGTGATCAAAGGATCAGATGGTGTTCGATTATGAGATAATTTTTTTATAAATGATCTTGATTACTATTTTAATCATTTTTTTTATTATAATGATTATAAAATTCAACTTGTGAGACTAAGAACGATTTAAAACTATACGTCGCCTGATAACCATTCTTGAACTCTGTTGGTTGTTATATGCATGTTCTCGTACGTGCTTTTGCAATATCTCCTTAACGTGAACAATTCATATGAAAATGATTTGAATTTTACTATTATCATTGTATAAAATGATTAAAATTATAATAAAGATTATTTAACTAAAAAATTATCTCGTAATTGAACGTCGTTTAGCCTTTTGATCATTTGTTTCTAATTTAACGGTCGAAATCATTCTGTACTAAATTGATATGATAACTGTTGGGGATAAATCCCGCTCCTACCGAAGCCCGGCCCGACGCTCAGCCCAATGTAACCAGTAGCCGCGGAAGAGCTTCGACAGACGGGCTTCAGCCGAACTCCCAGCGACCGAGCTCCTTCCAACAGGCCGAACTGGTCAGCTCCCAAGCTTCTCCCGGACTCCCAGCGTCGAGACCGAACTTCCTGGGCGGCCGAACTCCTTCGGACTCCCCACGGCCGAACTCCTTCAGACTCCCCACGGTCGAACTCCTTCGGATCGACTCCAAGCGGCCGAGCTTCAATGAAGTCCTCTCAGCGGCCGAACTCCTTCGGACCGACTCCAAGCGGCCGAACTCCTTCGGACCGACTCCAAGCGGCCGAGCTTCAATGAAGTCCTCTCAGCGGTCGAACTCCTCAGCGGACGGGCTTTAGCGGAATCCCCAAGCGGTCGTCACTCAGGAGCCCGAACTCCTCAGCAGTCGTTACTCGGCCGAACTCCTCAGCGGTCGCCCTCATCGAACTTCGGCCGACCGAGCTCCTACCGAACTCTCAAGTGTCCAAGCCTCAGCCGAAGTCCAACAGCCGGCCGAACCCTCAAACGGCCGAGCTTCGGATTCTCAGCAGCCGAACTCTTCAGCGGACGAGCCTTAGCTGCATACCTCCAGCCAGACGCCTATGGGAGCCGAACTCCCTCCTATCTTCCTCTTCAGGAGCCCGAACTCCTCCGAAATGGGCACACGACGAAGGCCTTCAACCCTTCATTCGGCAAGCTCTGCAACCATCACCATCAGTCAGTCCGTGCACCATCAGTCCACGCGCATCAGTCAGTCCGCCGCAAGCGATAGCGACCCACTGTCAGGCGGCGATGGCTGTCACCCTCAATCCGCCGCACACGGCACCAGTGAGACTGACTCCGCCGAACCTCGAGCGGCCCGCCAGCACGCGGCTGCAGTTGTCACCATCAAGCTCCACTATATAAAGGACCCTCCCGACACGCTAAGGCTAAGCTCTCTGAACTCTGACTCTCTAAGCTCTCCTCCTCATCTCTAAGCTCCGGAACTCATTCCGAGCACTCCATTACTGTTGGCCGGAAACTAACTTGACCGTCGGAGGGTCCTGCCGGAGCCACCACCCCACCGGTTCCGGACGGGACTTCGTTTTGCAGGTCCCCGGCGGCGACCTCAGCGGCCTCGACTCCGGCGACCTCCGGCGGCGACCGGATTTCTGCACCAACAGATTGGCGCTAGAAGGAAGGGCCTGAACCTTCGAGGTTCCCTTGTTCTTAAAGGAGTGCTCGGCGACGATTTCCTTCCCCTGCTCCGGATCTCTCTTCTCCCTCTTCAGTATTCCTTTTCTGGAAAGAAAAATGCCCCCCAGAAGAGCCTCGACCCGGAGGTCGGCAGCCTCCGCGGCCCGATCCCGTTCGGGTCCGTCCGCTCCCACTCCGGCCCCGGCAACACGGGCCCGCTCCGTACTCGCGGTAGATGCGGAGCAGTTCGACCTGCTTGCCCAGCAGGTCCGCGATCTTACGGAGGCGGTGCAGGCAGTGCAGGCCACGCATTCGCGAGGTCCGGCGCCCGCTCGACCGGCGCGGGGTTCCCCAGAGCCCGGGAACCCAGTCCAGGAGCGACCGATGTGGGCTACCCGACCTCCGGATCCTCGGGAGAGAAGGGCAGCCGGCAAAGAGCCCCTGCTCGGACCGCGGCTCGACCCAGGGAGAGGCTTCGCACCTATTCCTGCGAGAAGACCTTGGGGATTAAGGATCGCGAAGATTTCCTGGATCAAAGGCTCTTGGAAATGGGCCGACGCATAGAAGAACTTCGTCATACTCCTTCCTCCCGCGGTAAATGATATTTGCACTGACCCTCCCTTCTCACAGAAAATTATGCAGGAACAGGTACCGCCGAACTTTCAAGCTCCCGCATTTTGAAAGCTACGATGGGACCACCGACCCGGTCGACCATTTGGAGGCCTTCAGGACGACGATGTTGCTCCATGGCGCGCCTGATGCCATTTTGTGTCGGGCTTTCCCTTCTACCTCTCAAGGGAGCGGCCAGGAATTGGTACTCGGCGCTTAAGCCGGGCACCATCCTATCGTTTGACCAAATGAGTCAACAATTCGCGGCCCACTTCGTCAGCAGCAAACGGCCGCGCAGAGGCTCGGATTCCTTGTTGGCCATCAGGCAAAAAGAGGGGGAACCCATCCGGGCTTACGTCACCCGGTTCAACGCTGCCGCGCTGGAAGTCCGGAACCTGGACCAATCAGTTCGCTATGGCCGCCCTCAAGGGCGGCCTTCAGAAGAACGACCTGTTGTTCTCCCTGGAAAAGAAATATCCCAGGGATTTCGCTGACATGCTAGCTCGGGCCGAAAGCTATGCCCGGGCAGAGGAGGCTTTTGAGGCCAAGGATAATGAAGCTCGCGACAAGCGACGAATAGGCAGAGCGGGAAGGCCCGCCGAAGAAAGAAAGCGCACCGAAGCTTGGCCGCGCTCCCGGAACTCCCCCTGGTCGCGGGCGAGCCCGGACTCCACCTCAGGCTCGGGGGCGGGAAGCCCCCGACGGAAGGGCACGCCGAAGTTCCCCTCGGCGCCGAAGTCCCCCCGACGCCGAAGTTCCCCCTCGGCGCCGAGGTTCTCCCCCGCGACGAGGTTCCTCTCCGCGCCAAGGTTCTCCCCTCCGACGGCGTTTTCACAGCTACGCCCCCCTCAACGCCCCGAAGGCTCAAGTGCTGCTGGAGATCAAGGGACGACTTCCGGAGCCGGAGAGAATGCGTTCCCATCCCAGAAAACGCAACCCCAACAAGTTCTGCCTTTACCACCGTGACCACGGTCACGATACCGAGGAGTGCATCCAGCTCCAGGACGAAATCGAGGAGCTGGTCCGGCGGGGCAGGCTTGGCCGATTCCTGCAAAGACAACCTAAAGAGCGGGAAGATCGGCCGAGAATGTTGCCGCCGAATGGGGGGGATCGGCAGGAGGATCGGCCGCCTCTCGGCGTCATTAACACCGTCTCGGGAGGACCGCAGCGGGGAAAGACCGACGGATCCGAGGGACCGGCGAAGAGGCAGAGGACCTCGGAGCCCGTGACCTTCACCGAGGCAGACGCCCAAGGGATCCGATTTCCACATAACGACGCGGTTGTAATCTCTTTAAACGTCGCTGATTATGATGTACGCCGCATTTTGGTGGATAATGGAAGTTCGGCGGACATATTGTTTTACGATGCCTTCTTAAAAATGTCCCTACCTGACACCCGCTTAGGACCTGTAAATTCCCCCCTGGTAGGATTTGCCGGACACGCCGTTCCGGTCGAAGGCATGGTGACTTTGGCGGTGACGGCGGGCCAATCCCCAAAATTGGCCAAGGCGCGGATCGACTTTCTGGTCGTGAGGACCCCGTCCGCCTATAATGCAATCCTTGGGCGACCCGGCCTAAATGCACTACGGGCGGTAGTGTCAACCTACTACTTAAAGATGAAATTCCCGACGAGCCACGGAGTCGGCGAGGTCAGAGGAGACCAGGCCCTGGCAAAGTACTGCTACTCAGTCGCCCTGCGCGGGGGAGACCGGCCCGACCCTTACCTTGTTGATGGACTGGACGTCCGCGACGACCTCACTGAAGAACGGGGCGAACCTGCGGAAGACCTCGTCCCTGTGCCCTTGCACGACGGAGACCCGGGGCATGAGGTGCAGATCGGCTCCAACTTGGCGGCCGAGGTTAGGGGACAGCTCGTCGCTTTCCTCAGAAGAAATGCGGACGTCTTCGCCTGGGCCCCAGCGGATGTACCAGGGATCGACGCCGATGTTATAGAACATCGGCTGGCCATTGACCCAAGGCATCGACCCATCAGAGAAAAGTTACGCCACCAAGCCCCAGAGAGACAGAAGGCGGTCGCCGAAGAAGTGGATAAGCTCCTCGAAGCCGGACTCATCCGGGAGGTCAACTATCCGACCTGGGTCTCGAACGTGGTCCTCGTCAAAAAAGGCAAACAACAAATGGAGGATGTGCGTCGACTTCAAGAAGCTGAACAAAGCCTGCCCAAAGGACAGCTACCCCCTGCCGAGGATCGATCAGCTGGTGGACGCAACCTCGGGCCACGAGCTCCTCACTTTTATGGATGCATTTTCTGGTTATAACCAGATACGCATGGCGCCCGAGGATGAAGAAAAGACCACCTTTATTACTGACCGAGGTCTCTATTGTTACAGGGTCATGCCTTTCGGACTCAAGAATGCAGGAGCCACACTTACCAGCGCTTGGTCAATAAGGTCTTCAAGGGACAGATCGGCCGCAACATGGAGGTGTACGTGGACGACATGCTAGTCAAAAGCCGAGCCTCGACAGACCACCTCGCCGACCTTGAAGAAACTTTCGGTGCGCTCAGGAGGCACAAGATGAAGTTGAACCCGACCAAATGCGCCTTCGGCGTGACCTCCGGAAAAATTTCTAGGATTCATGGTGTCGAGACGTGGAATCGAGGCAAATCCCGAGAAAATCCGAGCCATTCAGGAGATGACTGCCCCGAAAACAATTAAGGAAGTTCAGCGCCTGGCCGGAAGGTGGCGTCCCTGAACCGCTTTGTCTCGAGGTCGGCCTGAGCGGTGCCTGCCCTTCTTCCAGGTCCTCAGGCGATCGAAAGATTTTTGCTGGACAGCGGAGTGCAAACAAGCATTCGAGGAGCTCAAAAACTACCTCGGCGCCCCCGCTGCTGGCAAAGCCCGAACCTGGAGAAGGGCTGCTCCTGTACCTAGCTGTCTCTCCAATGGCCCTGGCGGCTGTCCTGGTCAGGGAAGATGCAAAGGCGCAACAACCAGTCTACTACGTGAGCCGAGCCCTGAGGGACGCGGAGACCAGGTACTCCAAGTTAGAAAAATTAATTTACTGTCTTCTAATTGCTGCCAGGAGGCTCCGACCTTACTTTCAGGAGCATACCATAACGGTCCTCACGGACCAACCAATAAGAGCCGTCCTCCACCGAGCAGACGCTTCAGGAAGAATCGCCAAATGGGCGATCGAGCTCACGGAGTTCGACATCAATTACCGACCCAGGACCATCGATCAAGGCTCAGATACTGGCGGACTTTGTGCTGGAATGCACCATACCAGTTGAAGCCGAACTTGAATCAAGCGAGACTATCATCGGAGGGAGACCAAGCCCCAACGAAGCCGAGCTATGGCGGTCGAGCTTCCCTGAAGAAAGGGCCGACCTTCTTGAAGGCGCCTGGGTTCTGCACGTGGATGGCTCATCCAACTCTAGCGGGGCCGGCGCAGGGCTGGTCCTGGTTAGCCCCGAGGGGATCGTCGCCGAGTACGCACTGCGCTTCGAGTTTCCCACAACCAACAATGGGGCCGAGTATGAAGCGCTGATAGCCGGGCTGCAGATAGCCAGGGAAATTGAAGGTGGGTCGGCTTCAAGTCTATAGCGATTCCCAGTTGGTGGTCGGTCAGGTCGGCGGCAGCTACGAGGCACGGGAGGAAAGCATGGTGATGTACCTCGGGAAGGTGAAGAACTTGATACCAGCCTTCGACAGCTTCGACATTCGGCACATCCCAAGGACCGAGAATACAAGGGCCGACCTTCTCTCCAAGTTGGCCACTTCTGCCCCGGCCGAACTACCAAAAGAAGTGTTTCTGGAAACTCTGAAGTGCCCGACCACTGAAGAACCTCAGGCCATCCTGCGGACGGACTTCGAGCCCAGCTGGATCGACCCGCTGATCGCCTACCTCAAAGAAGGGGTCCTCCCTCACGACCAGAAAGAAGCTCGGAAGCTCAGGAGTCAAGCCTCCCGCTACGTCTTGTACGAGGGCAGGTTATATAAAAGGTCGTACTCCCTCCCGTTGCTGAGGTGCCTCCGACCCTCTGAGGCCTACATCGCGCTACGGGATGTCCACGAAGGACTCTGCGGGAGTCACGCAGGAGCCAGATCCCTATCGCAAAGACTACTTCGGCAAGGGTACTACTGGCCAACCCTACTTCGTGATTCCACGGAATACGTGAAGAAATGTGACCGCTGCCAGAAGAACGCCAGCGTGCAAAGGCAGCCGGCGTCCGAACTCACTCCGCTCACTGCACCCTGGCCCTTCGCGCAGTGGGGAATGGACATCCTCGGCCCCTTCCCAACGGCGTCCGGACAACGGAAGTTCCTCCTGGTCGCGATTGACTACTTTACCAAGTGGGTCGAGGCGGAACCACTAGCGAAGATCACCGAGGCCAAGGTGCAGGACTTCGTCTGGAAGACGCTGATCTGCCGGTTCGGTCTGCCCCGAGCCCTCATAACCGATAATGGGCGACAGTTCGCTGGAGCACGGTTTGCCGAGTTCTGCGAAGGACTAAACGTCTCCCACCACTTCACATCGGTGGCTCATCCGCAAGCCAATGGGGAAGCCGAGGTGACCAATCGGACCCTGCTGCAAGGCCTCAAAACGAGGCTCGACAGGGCAAAAGGGGCCTGGGCGGACGAACTCTACCACGTCCTCTGGGCATACCGAACTACGCAGAGGGTACCGACCGGCGAGACACCCTTCGCCTTGGCCTTCGGCACCGAGGCAGTCATCCCGATCGAGCTCAAACTTCCGTCTGCTCGAATCGTGGGCTTCAACGAGCAACTCAACCCCCAGGACCTCAGAGCCAACCTCGACCTTCTAGAAGAAAAAAGGGAGGCAGCCCGCATCCGGATGGCCGCCTACCGACGGAAGGTGGCTCAGTATTACAATTCCAGAGTCAAAAGCAAGGCGTTCAGAGTTGGGGACTTGGTGCTTCGACGAGCAGCCGTCTCTCAGCCCCAGAGTCAAGGGAAGCTCGTCCCAAATTGGGAAGGTCCGTACGAAGTGGTAGAGGTCATCCGACCTGGAACCTATCGCCTAAAGGAGCTCGGAGGACTAGCGCTTCCCCGACCTTGGAACTCAGAAAACCTGAGAATGTACTACCAGTAGTTTCCCTCAATAAAACCCCGTTGCTCGACACTATCGTTTCAGGATCGCTGGGAAAAAGCGAGCGGAAATGTCCCGTTAGGAATAGGAGGAGAGCCTCGTCCTGACATGAGCGAAGTCGAAGGCCCCATTCACGAAGGACGGGATGGGGGGAGAAGCTCGGACGACGGTCCGGATGTGCCCCCACAGCCCGTTAGGAACAGGAGGAGAACCTCATCCTAGCGTGAGCAAAGTCGAAGGCCCCGTTCACGAAGGACGGGATGGGGGGAGAAGCTCGGACGACGGTCCGGATGTGCCCCCACAGCCCGTTAGGAACAGGAGGAGAACCTCGTCCTAGCGTGAGCAAAGTCGAAGGCCCCATTCACGAAGGACGGGATGGGGGGAGAAGCTCGGACGACGGTCCGGATGTGCCCCCACAGCCCGTTAGGAACAGGAGGAGAACCTCGTCCTAGCGTGAGCAAAGTCGAAGGCCCCGTTCACAAAGGACGGGATGGGGGGAGAAGCTCGGACGACGGTCCGGATGTGCCCCCACAGCCCGTTAGGAACAGGAGGAGAACCTCGTCCTGACGTGAGCAAAGTCGAAGGCCCCGTTCATGAAGGACGGGATGGGGGGAGAAGCTCGGACGACGGTCCGAATGTGCCCCCACAGCCCGTTAGGAATAGGAGGAGAACCTCGTCCTGACGTGAGCAAAGTCGAAGGCCCCGTTCATGAAGGACGGGATGGGGGGAGAAGCTCGGACGACGGTCCGAATGTACCCCCACAGCCCGTTAGGAACAGGAGGAGAACCTCGTCCTAACGTGAGCAAGGTCCAAGGCCGAGCCCCAGAGTCTACGGCAAGCTTCGTTGCAGAAGACGAGGTCTCCTTCGGACATCAGCTTCAACTTCGGTGTCAGCATCAGCGGGAGACGAGATCTCCCCCAAGCGATCGTAACCTTGACTGCAAGAGAGGAGGTCTCCCCCAAATTGACTTCGGTTGATGAAGACAATGTCACCCCCGAGGAGCTCAAATCCGACCTCGACCGTAGGAGGCGAGATTTACTTCGGCTTCAACATCAGCTTCATCGACTTTAGCTGGAAACGAGTTCCATTTCAACTCCAAACATCGACTGGAGATGAGGTCTCCCCCAAGCCTCAGCCTCAACTTCAGCGTCAATATTGGCTGGAGATGAGACCTCCCCCGAGCTTCAGCTGCAACAAATGCGGAGCCTGGAAGAAGACTTCGGCAGTCGCCTGTTTTGGTACTTCCTTCCTTCAATTTTTGAACTCGGGAGTGGGGGGGCTACTGTTGGGGATAAATCCCGCTCCTGCCGAAGCCCGGCCCGACGCTCAGCCCAATGTAACCAGTAGCCGCGGAAGAGCTTCGACAGACGGGCTTCAGCCGAACTCCCAGCGGCCGAGCTCCTTCCAGCAGGCCGAACTGGTCAGCTCCCGAGCTTCTCCCGGACTCCCAGCGTCGAGACCGAACTTCCTGGGCGGCCGAACTCCATCGGACTCCCCACGGCCGAACTCCTTCAAACTCCCCACGGTCGAACTCCTTCGGATCGACTCCAAGCGGCCGAGCTTCAATGAAGTCCTCTCAGCGGCCGAACTCCTTCGGACCGACTCCAAGCGGCCGAACTCCTTCGGACCGACTCCAAGCGGCCGAGCTTCAATGAAGTCCTCTCAGCGGCCGAACTCCTCAGCGGACGGGCTTTAGCAGAATCCCCAAGCGGTCGTCACTCAGGAGCCCGAACTCCTCAGCAGTCGTTACTCGGCCGAACTCCTCAGCGGTCGCCCTCATCGAACCTCGACCGACCGAGCTCCTACCGAACTCTCAAGTGTCCAAGCCTCAGCCGAAGTCCAACAGCCGGTCGAACCCTCAAACGGCCGAGCTTCGGATCCTCAGCAGCCGAACTCTTCAGCGGACGAGCCTTAGCTGCATACCTCCAGCCAGACGCCTATGGGAGCCGAACTCCCTCCTATCTTCCTCTTCAGGAGCCCGAACTCCTCCGAAATGGGCACACGACGAAGGCCTTCAACCCTTCATTCGGCAAGCTCTGCAACCATCACCATCAGTCAGTCCACCGCACCATCAGTCCACCGTACCATCAGTCAGTCCGCCGCAAGCGATAGCGACCCACTGTCAGGCGGCGATGGCTGTCACCCTCAATCCGCCGCACACGGCACCAGCCCATGAGACTGACTCCGCCGAACCTCGAGCGGCCCGCCAGCACGCGGCTGCAGTTGTCACCATCAAGCTCCACTATATAAAGGATCCTCCCGACACGCTAAGGCTAAGCTCTCTGATCTCTAGGCTCTTCTCCTCTTCTCTAAGCTCCGAAACTCATTCCGAGCACTCCATTACTGTTGGCCAGAGCTGACTTGAGCGTCGGAGGGTCCTGCCGGAGCCACCCCCACCGGCTCCGAACGGGACTTTGTTTTGCAGGTCCCCGACGGCGACCTCGGCGGCCTCGACTCCAGCGACCTCCGGCGACGACCAGTTTCTGCACCAACAATAACGATATCCGATTGAAGTAAAACTTTGATAGTATGCTACAAATATCACCAAGATCATCGTTGTAGATTTTTGGATCGATTGGAGGTCTCCATCTATCAGTCATCGCATCATCATTCATAATCATCAAAATCAAATTTTCTGATCGATGAAGCTAGGGCTATCGGATCAAGATGATTTTTTGTGATGATACTCTAATGATAATTATTTAGATAATGAATGATAAAGATGGATATTAAATTTTAAAATTATATAATATTTAAAAAAAAATAAAAAAAATTATTTTTAACCTACGGCAGCGGTTATTGAAAACCGCTGCTATAGATCTATGATAGCGGTTATGAAATCGCTGCCATAGATCTATTGTAGCGGTTTTCAGTTTTCAGTAACCGCTACCATAAATCTATGACAGTGGATCGAAAACCACTGCCGTAAGTTAGCTTAAAAATTCTCAATTTTTCTTTCCTTCCGTATGCGCTCTCTCTCTCCTCCTCTCCATCGTCGGTGAGACTCCATGCATCCCACCATCGCCTGCCTCCCACATCCCCGACGTTCCGTCGCCCGATCGCCCACCCTTGCCCTCCCCGGCCGTCACCCTCCCCATCCCCTGCCATCGCCCGACCGTCCACCCCTTGCCCTCTCCATCCCCGATCGCCGCCGCCGCTCCCCACCTCCACATCCCCGACCACCTACCCTCGTCCTCCCCATCCCCGGCCACCCACCCCTTGCCCTCCTGGCCACCGCCCCTCGCCCTCCCCATCCCCTACCGCGCTCGGCCACCCACCCTTGCCTCCCATCCCCGACCGCTGCCGTCACCTTGCCCTCTCCACCCCCGGCCCCGATCGTCCGTCGCCTGCTCTACCATCCCCGACCGCCGCCGTCGCCCGCCCTCTCCATCCCTGATCGTCCACCCCTGTCCTCCCCATCTCTTGGCCTTCCCGTCACGGTGCCCCTCCGGGCCCCCTCTCCCTCTCTCTTTTCTCTTTCTCTTTCTCTCTCCTCTCTCTATCTCACTATCTTGCTCTTGTTTTGCAGGTTATCTCTAGCGCCGTCGTCTTCCTCTAGTGCCGTCGTCGGTAACCCTCGAAACTTTTGGTGCGACTCCCTTTCTATAATCATAGGTATAATTTTTATTTTTATTTTATTATATTATTTATTAATCACTGAACTAGATCTATCAATGTGTCGGGTTCGGATTGAAACCTGGATATTCAGATCCGAACCTGATTTTAATTACTGATATCGGATCCAAATCCGAATATCCGATGGATCCGTACTTGAAGTACCAGACCCGAACCCTAATGGATCTCGGATATCTGAACCCGATTTTGGGACTCGAAACTAAGAAAGAGAGAGGGATAGAGGGAGGAAGGGGGTCCGGCCTCGCCGCCGTCGTTGGCGAGGGAGATCGAGAGAGAGAGAGGAAGGAAGGGGGTCCGGCCTCGTCGGCATCACTGGAAGGGAGGGAGTTCATTGTAGAATTTATTGGATAATATTTTTTGGATATTTATATCTTGTTACTTTTATTTATTGTATTGTATAACGATAGACCCATCAATTGATTAGTGTACATAATCTCCGACATCCATATAATTATATATAATTATACGGATGATACCATGCCGATATCTAAGCCATGTCGGTAGGCCATGCTGGTATCTGAGCCATGCCGATAGATCGTGCCGTGTCTTGGGCCATGTCGTGCCGTGCCATGCCTTGGGCCATATCGTGTCGGTAGGCCATATCGTGCCGTATCGATAGGCCGTGCCTTGGGCCATACCGTGCCGATAGATACCATAAATATCATATATAAAACATTATCATATATGCTAAAAATTAAAATGTGCAACTTGGCAGATGGATCAGAAAAATCAACAAAGACTCAAATGAAATATAAAATTTAGACACGAGTCAAAATCATCCAATTTGAACACCAATCCTCAATTGATTTATTAATAATCAGTAAAACAAAAGCTAGATTCAATGCATATAAATATTCCATAAGCCTAACCTAAATGCTCTTAAAAGTCTATTCATTGACCTTAAAGTTTAAATTTAATCTAATATTGAATGAAAATGTAACCTTACCATGTTGTATCGATAGGCCATGCTGTGCCGTGCCATGCCTTGGGTCGTACCGTATCGGTAGATTATGTCGTACCGTGCCATGTCGGTAGTTCATGCCTTGGATCGTATCATACTGGTAGGTCATGCCATGGATCGTGCCGGCCGCTAAGAGAACACCTAGCCGCTAAGAAAACCTCTGTCTTGTTGCTTTTGTTTATTACATTGTATAGTGATAGACCCATCAATTGATTAGTGTACATAATCTTTGACATCCGTATATTTATATATAATTGTACGAATGGTACCTAGGCAATATCTTTGATTATTGTTCAACATGTTATATTGGTTAATGTTCATTAACGTTGTAGGTTATGATGGCATCGAAACACCATCTAACTTTTACCCCTACCTCTCGACGGATTACGCAGAGTTCAGCATCTGAGGAGCAGTCGAAACATACTCCATCAACCTCTGCATCGACTACTCAGGGACCTCCACTATTAGCATCTACTTTATCAATGGCGTCTACTCCACCGGCATCTGAGCTTCCACCATCACCCACATCTTCAACACATGCTACTCCACCAACATCTGAGTGTACGTTTATATTATATTATATTATTTATTTTTTATATAATATTTGTATACTTATATATTTGCATAACGTATTTTTATTGTAGGTGCATCATTCAGTAGGATATTTTGCGGTCTCACACGTATGGTGCATGTGTGAAACCGCCAGCATCAGGTGATAGTACAGTATGATGCGGAGGAGAGGCCAGTAAGGGAGATCGCATGGGAGAAGTATTCCTTATTTTCGTAGAGCCTAAAGACCGACGATTGATGGATGATACTATTAGAGATCGGGTGTGGAAGGAGATATGGATAAGTGCATCTTAATTATATTTATGAATTTTACATGTTTACACTATGTTTGATTAGAATAATTTTGTAACTGACTTTTGATAACTTTGTGCAGAGGAGGTCAACTTTCTTGATCACGAAAGGGCTCGAGATGCTCGACTGAAGAAGATCGGAGAGTTATACCAGGGCTACAAGGTCAAGCTCCATAGAAGATGGCTCGAGTACCGACGAGACACTCTAAAGGAGCTTGTTCCATGGATACAGGAATGTCCTTCGAGTCAGTAGGAGAGGATGGTTACACATTAGAGGAGCTAGGAGTTTGAGGTAAAATTACCAACTTTTGAATTTTTCAATATGCTTAAAGTTATATTTAAATATTTATTATTTATTTGAATACTTATTAGGCTACCTTCCATCAGAATCGGAAGAATCGGATAGCCCATAAGTATACGCACACTCTCGGCCGTGAGTCTATGGCCAGTCATGTGCATAGAGAGGTAATGAATTCTAAATCTTAGTAGATAAATTAAATTAATATTTTTTTTATATTTTTGATAAATTAATCCATTATTATAGCTGATGAGAGATGGAGTGATGCCCAGCCATAACAAGATCTTTCGATCCAACCGTATGGACAAGAAGAGCAGGCCGATGAACGCTGCAATCGAGAGGATTTTTATAAGTATTAAATATATTAGTATATATGATTAGTATTATAGCATCTATTATAAAATTTTATTTACACTTATAATTACAGAATCAGTTAGATGCGCTCGCGAGCGAGGGCCCGGATACCTCTGGCCTCCATGACCATCTATCTCAGATCTTAGGGCCTGAACACTTTGAGAGAATCCGATGCAGGCCCAGACATAAGCTGACCAGCTATTGATCTGAGGCGAGCATCTCTTTATAGGCTTCCAGTATCGTCAGTCGGGAGGAGCTTGAGGCAGCATTGGCATGGGCAGATCATGCTGCGATGCAGGCAGATCGGGCTGAGGAGCGCGTATCTCATTTGGAGGGCATCGTGAGAGACATGGTGTCGACACTCAGCACGCATTTTGAAGATACCTTCATGAGCTTTGAGGATATGTTGGCACGCATTCCAGCTTCGGCTCCAGCTCCAGCTCCGCCTTCAGCTCGTGCTCCATCTCCCGGGGACGACGACGATGTAGATTTAGAAAACTTTTGATGTATTTTTTTTAAAAAAATATTATAATAAATTTTATTTGATAATAAAATTTTAGTATTTTAGAAATATTTTTATATTTATAATATTTTTTTGTATTATATATTTCTACATTTCTCAGGTAAAATATATAAAAAATTAAAAATTATATATATTTTTAATTATTTAGAAGCTACGGCAGCGAGATTTTACAATCGCTGCCGTAGACGTGCCAACTGCTGCCATAGGCAATGTGTCAACCACTGCATCAGACTTATAACAGCGGTTACATAACCGCTTTCATAGACAAGGCTATGGCAGTGGTTACATAACCGCTGCCATAGACTGTCTATAACAGCAATTTTATAATCCCTGCCATAGACAAGCCTATGGCAGTGGTTTAAAAAATCACTGTAATAGGGTCTATATAGCAGCGGTTTCAATAACCGCTGCCATAGACCTATGGTGATGTCTATAGCAGTGATTTTTTGGACTACGGCAGCGGTTACAAATCGATGTCATAGCCCAGTTCTGTAGTAGTGTGAGATATCATTAGAGAGCAATGAACACACCATTTTCCAATAATTTTGTAATATTAGGTCTAGATTACCATCAGCAAGAGGTGGAGTCATCCTCTAAATAAATTTGTGAAACTCCCAATGTGCATGTAGCATAATTCCATCCCTCTTAGGCTATACACAATTTTGTCATTGAAACTATAATATTAAAAATTCTACCATATATATATATATAGCATTATTCATCTCTTTGGAAATACCAAGGCATGTGTACATAAAAGCTAGTAAGTGCGTGCACACACGCGTAGACATGTGCGTATAAGTGAAAGTTGTTAGCTAGCATACTACTAACGAAGTCTTTTTATAATCATATATCAAAATGTAAAATAGAATTTTTTTATTATAATAAAACTAGCTTTACAAAGTTGCGTCATATAGAACATAGGATGGTGATCGCCTTGCTTATGAAGCTGTCTTACATAATCTTGAGGTAAAGCCAGATTATGGAGAGACATTAATTGCTCTAATTCCTTCTAGAACATGTGTTTTCTTCAGTGCTTCACATGTTTACAAGGAGACGAATAAGACAGTGGACTGGTTGATGTCTTATGTTGCAGATCATCCTGGTAGAACATTATGGACAGACTATACTACTAAACCTTCTTTTTCCTGATATGTTTAGCTGCACTCAAACTAGATGGACCTAAACCATCGATTTTTAGCCCAAAAAAAAAAAAAGGAAAAGAAGTAAGAAACATCAAACAATGATGTTTTTAATGCAAATATGCTTTTGTTCCAGATGTTATAAGACCTCCGAATCAAAAGGATAAAAGATTATTTGGTAATCCTGGACTATTAAGAGGGGTGGGCTTAACGTGAAACCCTCCATTTTCCATAGCAAAATATCTTGTTCGAGTCTCGCAACGTGAACCCCTCTATTTTCCATACCAAAAATCCCACTTGCGCAATCGATGGCGCGGGCCCATTACCTTCTTGGGTAGTTGCCTAACCCTGGACCGGCGGTTAGGTATCAGTCGAGAAACATCCAAAACCATCCCTCACAATTGAACATCCATGATCGAGACTATACAACCATCCATGATGTGGAGGACTCATGCCAAATCATCATTTACCAAATCATACCAACATTACGTTAGATACTTATCCAATCCCTACGTTTGTGCTGTAAAAAAGTACATGGTCACATAATGCTAAAAGCTTAGAAAAAAATAATGCATGGTAGCATTTGTGCGTGTGAGAAGAGCTTCTAGAAGCTTTAAAGATGGAGAATGGGAGGGTAGGGAAAAGTTGTGGTCTAGGTATGAGCTTTGGTTAGCTTCCACTTCTTCCGCATTCTTCTGGAGCAAGTTTAGTTTGGGGCTAGGGAGGAGGTTGGTTGTCTCCTTTTGTTGTCGCTACATGTCTTACCAGAATGGAGACATACCGCATTATACGCGGGCTGGCCGAATAATCCACAGCCTCTTCCCAACCTCCTCCAGAGATCCCACCGTTTCAAAAGCACACATCTTACACCAATATCCCACGGGATGCAGAAACTATAAGTCGTCCCGTCAAATGCAATAAGACCTCAACTTAATTCAACTTTCAGTCCTTCAGATAAAGCCAAGGCTACACTTCAATTTTTTATGCTTGTTGGATACCTAGAATGTTCCTTTAATTTTTTGTTCTTGTTGGATACCTGGTATGTTAATTCATATATGCTTGATCACTCGGGTCAATCAAGTGCCGGAAAAATTACAGAGCATAATGGTCCACTAGTAAGACACCAGGTAAGAAACTCAATTCTTTGCTGTACTCATCAGCAAGGGATGAAGATGAAACACTGCAAAAGAACTGTTGAAGAAACATAGAATTATTATTTGAATTCGGAATGCCCTTCTCTAGCATGATAAACACCTTGTGTTAATGTAGTTAATTTGAAAAGTTCCCTCCAGCTTGTACCATATGCAAGCAAGGCTGAAATAGTCTCCATATTAATGTGTGCAATGCAAACAACTAGAAGTTTAATTCGAAACTTCAACTACCAAATAACTATGGAAATGAATGCTCGACAGTCATCAATAGTTTAATTACAAACGAGTTAAAACTTCGAGGTAAGGAATGGATGGGTCTCTCTCCTCAACACTAGGTACAGGCCTAGTCCATAGTCCATGGGCACATACTTAACGCTACTCGATGTTCCACCTGCCTTTGGTGCTGGGGTTGCGCCAATCCTATTCAAAGGCGGATGGCTTGGGTGCAAAGAACACCTGTTCACGGCCTGAAGCCTTTCGGATGGGCTCTGGCACAAGCTAAAAGAATTGTCAGGTCATTCTGGGCCTGTAAAATAGGCCCATTTGAAAATGAGCCGAGCTCAGTCTTGAGGATTAAAGCCAATGCCTGAATCCGGTACGTCTCAAATTCTTTATTTTGCAAGTGTTATTTATTTATATTTACTATATTTATATATTTAATTGATAACTATCGTTGATATATGAACTTAATAAAAAAAAAAGACATATTGTAGATTGTTGATGATATCTAGTATTTTATACATTCTTTAAAAAATATTTTTAGTATTTTTAGAAAAAAAATAAAAATAAAAAGGGCAGTGAAGACTTGAAGTTGGAGGCTCGGCTTGCCGCTTAGAGTCCGAGCAAGAGCCAGACTCAGGTCTAGACTGGGCACAGCGAGGCCGTCGCTTTAGGAAATTGTGTTAACCTTTGGATATGGCCTGGCCGTAGCCTGGCAATCTGCTAGCAAGATGGTATTGCTCTGCATGATTTTATAGGCCATGATAGCAAGCCTCTGAACGATCGACGCGTGTGACGGAACCAAGAAACCAAAAGACATGCAATTCAATTATTCCAGATGGCGCTTGCATCTGCCTAGCCAAACCAAATTTGTTCTATTTGTTTGGTTTAAGGTTTACTGAATAACACATGCAGCGCCCTTAAAACTTGTCTCACAAATCCTGAACCTCAAATTACGTCCAGGATTTTCATCTGATGAACCCCTATTGAAACATAAGCCAAGCGAGACCTGAATAAAAAATTCTTATTTCCAAGAACATATTCTCCATACAACAATATGTAGGCATTGGCAAATTAATTTAATGAATCCATAAAATTCTAACATAAACCTTCCAACGGTAAGTTAAATTAATTCAAGCATGAGCCTCCAAATTATCATAACATCATACATAATATTTTTTACATTAAATAAACTTAAGACCAAGATAAAGTGACCAATTTAAGCCCTATAGGCTTTCCAGCACTCGGTCCATAATCCAGTTCACATTACTTAGCATCTGAAAAAGGACAATAAAATGGATATGAGCTAACAACTCGGTAATATACCTCCAACACATCTAGTTAGATCAAGTATATAATAACAGTAACAATCTGGATGAATACAGATGTCTCTATAAATTTGTAACAGAAGAAATTTTGCAAATTTGGGACCAGAGTTCTATATCTGGCTATAGATGTTCAACTTCATAAATGGTTAAACCTTCAAAATATTAGTAAAAAGGCTAGATTTAATATAACTTTTGAGAAAACAAATTTTCATGAAATTTTTAAGAATATTTGTAGATACAACATCTCTTAGTCATTGTGGCTATAGCCACCAACAGCCCAATAATAAGATCCGAAACCATATTGGTCCTGTGGTGTAAACCAAAATTATATTTAATCCTATAATAGAGCTTCGAGAGAAACTAGTTTCTGAACATATATTACTAGTAACCAATCCTACCAATCATAGCCATATTAGAGAGTAACTATATATTAACTAGTCCATATCTATTCTATATACTAGATTTTTTATCACATAGCAAATATAGAGATTTCAAAAATACATGAACTTTTAAACATATTTCCACTACAAATGAACAATTAAATAACTTATTTTACATATTTTAACCATGCTAAATCAAACCAACATGTTCTTTCTGATACTTAAAAATTCATCATCATGCTCAAGTAGAAAATTTCATGCTTGATTCATTTTTTAAAATCTTTTCGTGCACGGTAAACATAATATTTATTTTTAATCATGAAATTTTTATAAATAATTCCATAACTTTAATATCTGGAACTACCGGTGCTATTTACAAAATACAATTAAAAACTAGATATCTAGATATGATGATATCACAGAGTCAAGATACAAGCTTCAAAAATAAACTTCTAATAATATCATATGAAAAGTCATGGTAAAAAAAAAAAAAAAGCTAGGATGCCCAAGAGATTTATAAATGTAGATTAACAAGGACTTTCTCTTGATAAAAGGCTAAACATAGTCTAAAATAAATGCATAAATCAGTAGCATAATCTTTAAAGTCCATTCCTTCCATTATTCTAATTAGGTATAAAGAAGGTCCCTCTAGGTTATGATGGACCATCTTAGGGCTTCATACTTAGATTCTTTTAGATTGGTGATGTCGATCCTAAATCTGCAACGATACTATCTTTGGATAGTAGATCTTAATTGAAGCACGTATCACCTAACGTAGAATCCAAGGAGTCTATCTATCCTCTTATCAGGACATCAATCGAGAGACCTAATATACAAAATGTAAGAAAGATAGATATTAGGCAATAGCATGTTAACTAGTGATTACATTGTGCACAAATCCAAGTGGTTAGAATCTTGAGACTGATACCTTTAAGAGATAATTAGTCCTAAGCAAAGCTAAGTCATGCATGAGCAAAGACAAAAAATAGATAGAAAAAGAAGAAAAATAACTTATTTGAGAATGGAGATAGAGGTGCAAGAAGAATGGCATGATGAGAGAGATAGAAAGAGAAAGTCAAGAGGGAATAGAGCATGGTGGATTCATAATGGTAGCAATAAAAGAGAAGATGATCGACATTGAAGCAAGGCAATGCTGAAGGAGGCTTGTGCATGGGAGGGGGGAAGAAGAAGAGAGAGCATGGGAGCCTTTGATTGGGAGAATGAGTAGGAAGAGGGGAGGGTTGTGCATGGGAAGAGAAGAAATGAAGGATGAGTTGATGGGGAACCACAAGGGAAAGAGACAGAAAAGAAAATGGCAATGATTAGGATATCATGAGAGAGAGAGAGAGAGAGAGAGAGAGAGAGAGAGAGAGAGAGAGAGAGAGGAAATTGAGTGACTATTCAATCCACCATTGATTATTTGATATGTAATTAATAGATATTTAATCACAAGATTATGGTATTGCATGACTATGATAGTAGAATGATATGTTAGTGGATTTTTATTATCCAACTTATCATGATTGGATCATGAGATTCCTAACAATGTGTCTTCAAATGCAATCGATGTTGCCTTAACATCATCTACATGAATAGGATAGGATTTCAAATGCCAATAATTTTGCCTCTATGCCATCATCTTGAATTCTTCTAGTAGGTCACCATAGACCAATTTAATTGCAACTAATATATCTTCCCATATTAAGATTAGGATAATTAGATCCTACTATCCGATGAAATGGGCTCCATCTTTTCTAAAAATTGGATCTTTAGTTATTAAAATTATCAAGCTTAAATCTTTCTAGCCAAATATATAATAAATGTACTTCTCAACAATTACAAATATTGCCTTTATGCTATTGTCTACCCGAGTACCATATTTCAGAAACTAGACAAATTCGGTAATTTTGAGTTTGCTTAAAGTTGTAGAATCAGCACCCCCCTCCCTCCCTTTTGTATTGCTCTTTTTTTAAAAAAATTTTAATTTAATGATAACCATTTAATATAACTAAAAATATATTCCTCTCAACATATATATTGCAAGCCTTAACCCATGCAATGCGGAGAGGAGAAGATGCACAAGAAACAACTGGAAGAAACTGATCCATTAATATATATATATTGAATAAAAAATGATCTATCTTAAGATGAACCCTAGGCTGCCATTGATGGGCCTCATATCATCACAATAAAAATAGAGAACTCAACCTTGAAAAAAAAAGAAAAATTCACTATGATTATTCAGCCATAAAGTATAAAAATTCAGCAAAAATAAATGACATCTCAAGTAGAAAATTTGCAGGACTTTTGACTAAATATTGGATTGTTGGAAGATTCGACAGGAAATTCACCAGCTTCTACAATGGGTGGGAAGCTCCAGTTGATTATAGTACCTATCAGCTGTATCTTGCACTGCATCATGACCTCATGGTGATGTAGTATATTAAATAGCTTACTTGCAAGTATTCTTGAATTATACTCTTCTAGGTCCCTCAATTAATGAATAATGTAGACCTTTTTTTTGGTAAGATGGCATGATTACACGGCCTATTATAGGTATAACCAACAACATTGGAGTATGTCAAGTTATGTAACTGAAGAGATCACCAAGGAGACTCTTGGATTATTGTGCTAGTATTGTCTGCCACATGAGAAGCCACCCAATTATAGTACTATTTGCTTCCATGTATACATGTGTTGCCTTAATGAATCTCAGTGCAGAGATCACTTTCTTCAAATCCTTTGGAATAGGATGAGCATCATTATGTGTAGTTGATAATCCCAAATCCCAAGTCACGATAGCCTTGAAGTTCCCTTCCAATACAATGTCAGAGGCTTTGATGATTATAACGGCATACACCAAGCCTTCCTAGGCTCCTCTTAGCTTTGCCAATGATGTTGCACTATCATATAGATGACGATATCCATTACTATCAATTTTGACCACTAATCATGGAACAAAGCTAGTACTGCCATTTGCACCATGATCCAAAATACTATCATGATGTTGATCTTCAAGAATCCAAGGGTGGAGGCTTCCAGGTGAAGTGGATTATCCTAAACAATGCAGGGATATTTGTAGAGTAGGCCCACCTTTCCCTAGCTATCAAAGGCCACCAAGTAGCATTCGCATGGATGAATTATTGGCATATGATTAAGCTTTTATGATGGTTGTGAGAGGATCTTGATCCACGCCTTCAAATATGCAATTGTTCTAGAACAACCAAATATGATAACTAGTACAACAGGTGAAGATCACTCTACCAACTTTGTTTCTACTTCGAGAATCTTCTTTGAGATATATGAGAAACACATCCAAGGAGTGCAATGGAGCACTAGTGATGCCAAGGTCCCATGCAACCTACCAAACTTTACCAGCCTTGAATAATGTAGAATAATGTGACTGATTGTCGCCTTACTTTTTGGGTAATATTGGCAATTGAAAAAAATGCGCTTCCTTTGTGGTGTAGCACAACTTGAAATGGAAGACGATCCAAATCCATTTTCTATAGCAGGAGAACTATTTTAGGATGAACACACAATTTTCATATCCCGCAGCGTCATTAAGCATAAAAAGAGAACATAGAACACATTATTCAATTATATGGAAATGGTGAAATTAAGGACCTAGGAAGAGATAGATGGTGTTTTAATCTAATTTAGTATTTATGATAGGTCTTGGATTGAGGAGAGATTTACAAAAAAATAAAAGACTAAATGAATAAGTATAGAAGGAGACAGATGTGGAATCTATCAAGGATTACATTTTATTAATTAAAAAGCCAATCTACGTTTTATAGATTTTGGAACTTTTCTTGGATTTGTACAAGAAAATAGATAAAAAGACATTTAAGCAACATATAAACAGAACTTCATTAAGTTTAAAATTTTCTAATTGAACACGTTACCCAACAAGGACCCTTTTAGCACAAATCGACTAAAATTATGTTTTAACAAGCTCAAAGATTCAGTAGCTGGTTTAATACATAGTAATAAAGGATCCAGTCAAGATGTGCAATTCTAATTAAAGCAAGAGGTCATGACAAAGGATAAAACAAGCACAAGGCTACCCAAAGGGAACACTAGCACTTAAAGTTATTATTAGATTATGAAACCATATCTCATAAGCAACATTAACAACTCCAATGATCAAGCTCCAAAAGAAGAGGGGTATTAAGGGATCATTGAGATCTCTAGCAATAGAATAAAAGTATTGAGGAAGTAGTAGTTTTTAAGAAGTTGAGAAATAGAGTCTCATTGAGTACTTATTCTCCCTCTATCCCCGCATCCAAATAATAGAGATAATTAGAAACCCCTTATTGACAAATTTGATTCCAATTTGGCCAGATGAAAAAGCAATTTTTATCCTTTTGAGGCGATTTTACTCTTATAATCATTGTGCTCTTTGACTAATCACTTTACTACATGTTGACTATTGTCCTTCCAACTTGACTCATCAACAAACTGAACATCCTCCTTTAGAAAAGTTATTTGATAATTGTCAACCTTCTCTTATCTTGTCAATTGTCGCATTATTTATAGATATAAGCGAAGATGGAATTAAGAATTAATAAATTTTAAGCATGCCCTTCTTGCTTAATGGGGATAAAAAACTTCTTGCTTAGTCCCATACTAGCTATATATTGGGTAAATCTTGAGCATCTATATAGAGCCAAGGAACCCAAGTAACATTTTCCCACTAGCCTTTTTAGATGAGATACTAGGATATGTTACAAACTTAAATCCTCCAAATGGAAGAATATCCAGAATTCTATATTTTGTAGCTTAAGATTTCATTCACTTCAAGTAACCATCAAAGTGAGACTTTGGCTCAAGAGATGGCTAGTTGATTATTACTCTATTTTTGCTCTATCTCTGGACCAATTTTTGCTAAAAGAATATCTTAATTTTGCTTCTTTTTTTGTGACACTCTTTATACTTTAAGAATATATATTTTGATTGATATCCCTAGATTGAGAACGGTTGACTGAATGCTTTCTTTTGTACAATATTTTAAGTGATCACACACCACCCTTGACCTTATGCAATTGAGCAAGATGGAGATCAAACATCTCTTTATTTTTTTAATCAAGTCCTTCTGCCACTTTAGCTGTGGTCGCATTATTCCTCCTACTACATTGACACTTCCGGCATGTTTGAAAAATAAGAACCTTCATGTGGCTTGTCCTCTAGGATAAATTCCATAATGAGGAGGTTCTTGCAAAAAAGGGCTAGGATATTACCTCATGATTTCTTTTATGCTTCGGCAAACCATGCATCTGTAACTTTACTAGGAATCAATTAAAATGATCAGATCCTTATTCTTCTCAAGTTCAACCTTTGGATACGATCCATTGCCATCTTAGTTTGGCTCAACAAGCATAATCAACCTCGAGAGATGACTTTAGATCAGCATGATCTCAGCTAGTTTTGACAATGAGATGAGAAATTTGAAAAGAAAAAAGTGAATGCTAATCAGTTTAGTTGATAAAATCATTAGGAGTTGGGTACCAAAGATTTGAGTTCAAGTCTATGCTTGTATCATTGTAAATTTATTATCTCAATAAATTGAATGAGGTTTGATAATCCCTTCACCTTTTCTTTAAAAAAAATCATGAAATTCATCATGATTTTTCTAAAATAAGTAAAAATTACAATCATGTTTTGATAGATGCACTACTTGCTTTGCTTTAATACTTGGAAAGTTCCTGTGAAGTGGTTGCTTGTTTGACTCTTTCATCTCCTCTCTTTTTTCCCCCTTTGTGGTTTCATGAAGCCTTTCATTTTTGTACATCTTTATTTTCTTAGTGAAGCGAATAGAGCTCTCAAGCTCTTACTTTTTTCCCAAAATCAAAAGAAATTAATAGAACTGGAGAAGATAAATATCATTAGGCATGAGAAAACTAAACAACTATCATGGTTAGGTTTGTAATCAAGCCGAGCTTGAGTGAACTAGTCATGCTTGGTCCATTTTTTCATAATTGAGTCAAGCTCAAGCTAGTAGCTCATTTAAAGTCAATGCAAACTCAAGCAGTTTATGAACAACTTATTTAAAAACTTTGATAGTTTGAGGTTCCTTGAAACTTTGATATACGTACTTTAAGCTAATTGTATAGTTATATCTCAACCTTAAAAATCATAATAAGTTCCATTTTTGTGAAAACTATATTAGTATGTGATAAAGTTTCAAATATGACAATAATTTCTATTCATCTGTTTATTTCGAGCTCAAGTTGAGCAAGTCAAACCTAAATATAGCTCAGTCCATTTACTAAGTAGGCCAAGTTTGAGACAAACATGGTTGCTCACAGGTGACTTATTTTTTGATATATAATTATGCTAATGGTACAAGTAGAAGTGCAAGATATGAGCTCAGATTTTGCTCCAAGAAGAGGAGGCAAGTGACAATGATGGTTCACCAAGTTTGCCCATCGATTCCCTTTAATCGTGGTAGGCTAACAAATATTGCAAAAAAAAAATCTCCACTTTAGGAATAAACTTGTCCATCTAAAACCATTTTTATGCCAATAGCATGTTCTATTATCCGACATGCCACACACACACACACATATAGGGATAGAGTTAGGTAAAATTGATTGAATTTGGATTCAGATTCGGTTAGGTCAAAACTAGATAATAGGTATCCTACATTGATGATTCAAGCCATTGGATATGATCTACTATCTTAAAATTGCTTGCATATAAAATATTATATGATTTAAAAACCCCTAGTCTATGCATCAAGTGGTCAAAAAATACATCTAATTTAATTTTATTTAAACTATCCAATTTTTAACTACTTGAGGCATAGGCTAGAGGTCTCCAAATTATATAATTTTTTTATATACAAGCAGTTTTGAGATAGTATATTATATTCAATAACTTGGATAATTAATGTAGAACCCTTATTATAGAGTTTTTACTTGATCAGATCTGAATTCAGATCCGTTCGATCTGATTCTAGCATCTCTCTCTCTCTCTCTCTCTCTCTCTATATATATATATATATATATATATATATATATATATATATATATATATATATATATATATATATATATATATATATATATATATATATATATATATCATGTTTTGGTGGACCTTAGGTTATAGATAAATGCACAAAGATTCTCTATTATGCACTCTATGCATCACACGTGCTATCCATCATGTGATAGATGGCTGCATCTGGCCGCACGTGATGTGCATCACATGGCATGCATCCGTGCACCACCGTTTGTCACACGATGAATGGTGCATGTTGTGCACTGCACTGTGCAATGTATAGTAGAGAATTCATGCTTTAGAGCAACAAACTATCATTCCACTAAATACTAGGGGTGAAAATGGGTCGGGTCGGACCGGTTCATGAGTGATCCTGATTCGATCAATTTTCTTGATCGGATCCTAATGTTGAATCCAGATCCAATCCAATTGAAAATCGGGTCAGATCAGATCGGATCCATGATAAAAAAGTTTATCCCATTGAATCATTTGAGTCAAGTCGGATCTATGTATAACTCGATCCCAATTTAAAAATTTTAGATTTGATTTGAACCTAAATTTTGGTCAGGCCCAGTTCATATGATAAGCTAACACATGCAAAGTTTATGGCAAAAGAAAATAAATATTATTTTGCCTTGACTCATAATTTATAAATAATTTCTCAAAATCTCACGATCAAATTGAGTAAAATTTTTAAAAAATAACAATGCTAAAAGAGTATTTGAAATTCCAATCCCATTCTATTTACCTTATAGTTTATATGTTGGATTTAATACTGAATTCAGATTGGATTGGATCGGGTTGGGTCTAGATTTAGTAAATCCAGACCCGATCTAGAATATTGAATGGGTTCAATTTTAGAACCCGACATAGCTTCATGGGTCCTTTAAAATGAGTCGAATCGGATCTAAGCAGGTTGGGTTGGATTGGATCGTGGATCAACTCGATACATTTTCAGTCTTACAAAATACTGTATATAGTATGATTACCAAATCAGCATAAACTTATATATTTTTAAAAGCTAGCTAGTGTTCAGTTATTAGACAAATAGCCTATAAAACAGATAATAAAAGATGACTTTATATCATATCATGCTAATTAGCAAAAAATTTTATTTATTATTATACAGTTAACATTATAAGCCACGCTTCAATTTTCTCAATTCAACATGCATTGCACTTTCATTTACAATTATATATTTTAATTCCTAGCAGATCATAAGTTGTGAACTGAACAAACTAGCACATTTTATAAAGCAGACACTGCTTGTGGAAACTTTTTAATGAAGACATAAACAGCACAATGAAAACAAATTTCCAAAACTGAAGGGCAATATGTGAAAACGGAGCAAATGCATGCATCTAATCTAATACATGCATATGCAGTTACACCATGTCTAACCCATTATACGTATATATACACACACATATATTTCTACCAAGATGCATGCTTCTACTTATTAAAAAAATCAATCTAAAAGTTCAGTTTTGAAATCAATATTGAGTTTAAAAACAAAAATATCCTTAGGAATATATATAGATAGACATGTGTACAGCTAAGATAGTGTAGTAAAATCTAAAAATAAGAGAGGATTAATTACGTACTAATTACCTGTATTAATGCTTAGCATAGACTGAGCTGAACCCAGAAAGAAGGTAGCAGTTTTCCTGAGTTTGGCTTTGTCCATCCAGATGACAAATATTCGCAATTTCCAGTCCTCAAGTTCAGTACATCTATCTCATGAACCGCACCGTCGAGTCGTTCGACAAGAAAGTCAAAGGGAGCACTGAAATAAACGCACTCCGGTCTACACCGAGGAATGGCCTTCGAGCGAACGGACAAGCTCTGGTTTATGTCTTCACATCTGAACAGCACGTGCCCGCGAGCACGTTCCACCCTGGACCACTCGGGCATCCTCCTCGACCTCATCTTGAACATTTTGAAGCACCCCTTCTTGTACTTACTGCTATCAGTATCTTCATGATAAGAGACCGACAAAAACAACTTTTTTGATACCGCCAGAAAAGACAAAGTACCGCGAGGCTCGACTCGCAGTGAATGAGTCAGTGTCGGCTCCAAAGGACCATCGGTCTTGCAAACTGAGATGTTCCCTACCGCGTCCATCATGAAGAACTTGTTCTTATGGCATGCCATGGATACGATCTTGTGAGTTGTTAAGTTTGCTCTCAGGACAGTCCAGGAGAAGTCACTGACTTTACAGAAGGCGACATCGCTAATGTTGGAGTAGCAGCTGGTTATCATGACGATGCAATGTCCATTGATCGGAATTGTGTTCGAGGACAAGAAGACACACCACGGGTAGATATCCGCGTACTCATTTAGACCCTTGGTGCCATGTTCTCCATGCCCTGCGCTCATCATGATGAACTTTTTATGCCCCGTAGAGAATTCATATCCAGGTTGGTGGAAGAACTCTGTTGTAGGAGGGAGCTGGATTGTATCCCTGGTCATGGGATTCAACAACGACAGGCTTCCGTCGGGGGTGGTGATATCGAGCAAGACCAGCCAACCACGGCCGGATGCGAGGACGATTTTGTTAACCATCTCAGGCAAGAAGATAGTGCGTACCTGATCACTGGAGAGGCTGTACACAGGGCGGTCTTCGCTGGTTGGATCGTATGGAAGCATCAATAAAGGGATGTCTAAGGGGAGAGCCAACCGGTTGCTCGAGGATCGCCACGAGTGGCACACGCTGCGGAAGTGGATGTAGTCTGCGGGCTCGGTAATCTTCTTGGCTACAAGCTTCAAAAGATGGCTAGGCATATTGGCCCATCGGGATGTCATTGTCGTTGATGCGAGAGAGAGAGAGAGAGACACACACACACAGAGAGAGAGAGAGAGAGAGAGAGAGAGAGAGAGAGAGAGAGAGGGGTGGGGTTGGCGATGGAGGTGGAAAGAAAGGTGAGAATCCTCTCGGGGACTACCCAAATTTTTGATCTCCGGCCGCTTTTGCGGAGGGAGGGAGAGAGAGAGAGAGGGACGAGCGGCTTCCAGGGGGAGCTGGCACTGCTCGAAAACTGAGGCAGTGCCGGTTTTATCTTTTGCGTGAAAGATTGATCGATCTTCTTTCGCGAGGTGGACCATGAATAGTACCACGTAGCACTCCGTACGTCTTCGACCATCTTCTGCACAGCTCTCGAAGCAACCATTGCATGATCCAACGGCTGATTCGCGCGAAGGAAGATGAATCGTTGCACCCCCGACCTGTATCAGTCTCCGGCTTGCGGTCTGCCAGTGAAAAGTGCAGTGGCAGCGGGAATTTGTCTGCATGCTAAGAGCTCCATGCGCAGGGCGCCGTAGGGTTGCCAGAACGGAACAAACTTGCGCCACGTGGTATAAATGGATTGGAATAATTTATGGAGCTTGTGCGTGCATTTAATTGAACAATAAAGTACCATCTCGTGGCCATCTCGGCAAATTAATGTGTTTTTGGGGCTCTTGGTGATATTTTGCTCCTTATCACTGTCTCCGTTGCCCATGATGATGTTTTAAAAAAAATGTTCCGGAATACATTTATGCATAACCGGGAGGCTTGGTTCTTTATATTTTTAAGCTATCCTAAAATCTCATATCTGCTTTATTATTTTTTGGAGAGCTCACTTGGTGAATTAAGATTTGCTAAAGTTAGGATTAGTGTCTAAGTTCAGTGCATAACAACTCGGAGCCTTATCCAATAATTATTTTTTAGAGTTTGTTTGGTTGAATTATGTCAAATTATTAGATAATCTGATTATTTTTGAGAAACATTTATCAGATAAAATAATTATGAAGAAAAATAAATTTTGTAATGTTTGATATGTGAAAAAATTAATATAAAATGTAGCATCTAAAAAAAATTATTATATTTAATTGAAGATAATCTTATATGAAAATATTATTAAATTTTTAATAATAGACTTGAATAAACAATTCAAGTAATAATATTTTTTCTCACTCCATTTATTCATCATTTATGGCTAACTTATATAAATACTATCAATAATGGCTATGTCTAATATTGAAATATATTTATATTTGATCTAATAAATATTTATAAATTAATAATACATATATTAGAAAATATATTTCTTATTGCAAATATATTTTAGTATATTTTGACATACAACTAAATATATTAATTATTTATAAATTCTATGTTAGATTTATTGATAATTAATAAATATTTGTTAATAATAAATATTTATTGATTAATTTATTAATATATTAAATATTTTTTTATTTATAATCAATATATTTATAATATCTCAATATAATACTAATATAATACATATTAATGTGATTAATATTAATTATATAGTATAATTAGTATAATATTAATATAATATAAGTAAGAATATTTTTGTCAAGAAATGATATTTTAGATTATCTCCACTTAATGATCCAATGTGAAAAAAATAAATACCTTCTCTTGGTGGTATTTATTTTTCTCTCTAAGAAAGATAAATATGAAATCCATCATTTATTTACCATCTCTCTCATCCACTTTTTATACTGAACATAATCTGATATGGGTTTTATTTTGCCATGCTGGATTATTGCCAAGCAAATGCATCTATAGATAAAATGGAAACCTTACCGAGATTTGTTTTCCTCGACATGCTCCAACTTTGAGAAGTTGGCAATTAGCTAATTCCATAGACTTTAGACATATGGAGATATATGCCTCGAGGACTTAATATAATTTCGAGATAAATCAGTGGTTTTGAAACAATTTTTTCCTAGGTATGTAGGCTAAAAATAGGTTGGGTCAAATCAACGCATCCTTCACACCAACCTAGATCCAACCCCTTATCTAATTAGTTCTAGATAGGTTCATGAAAAGGATTTTAGACTCATTGGGTTATTTGAGTTGGGTTGAAGTCAAGTATGACTCTAATCTAATCTAAATATTCAGGTTCAAGCCAGTATTAGATTTAGTTAGTATCTTGAGTGAAGCATTTAGCTTTGATTTTATAACTAAAAATATATAATTAAAAATTTATATGAAATTAGAAAGAGCCAACTTAAACTTGACCTTTTATGTAGGATTTTTTATTGCATAGATCATTCTTAAGTTTCCATCCTATGATTTTTTTTCTTTATACATACACATGTACATACATACACACATGCATATATACATATGTACATATATTTTTCTGTTTTAACTATTCTTGAAGCCAATAATTGTTGTATAATACACCACTGGTGGTTTCTCTTGCATTGCTTTTCCATATAATGCTGGTATAATTACAATATTATTTAGTATTAAAAATAGAAAATATTATAAGAAGCCTTAATGTTATTTCATTATAATTAGTTCTATAGCATTAATGTGGCATTTGGTAGTTATGCTACTTTCTCAAAATTACATTAATGTCTATAAATAAGGATTGGGTGATGTAGATATAATATTTCTAGAAATGAACAACTTGTAAAATAAAAAAAAATAATGCCATAGAGCCTTACTATGATATTCGAAGGAAATAAATTACTTTTTTATATAGCATGAGAGGATTGATGGAATTTATTGAGCAGTCTAAGATATGGTAGAGCTATGGTATGTATTTGCTTGATATAGAGTAATTTTTGTGAAAAAATTATGTATTTGAAGAAGAAAAATTTTAGGCAAAAACATGACCTAATCATTAGTATGCTTAAAAAGTAAAGATAAAAACATCGTTAATTAGATCCTAAAATGGTGTTACATGCTTAATTTACAACATCAGCAAGGTGATGTTCTCCTATACTATTCATTTCTTTCATTTATTAACTACATGTCATGTGTTAAATCTAACACCCGGATCGAATACGTGATGGCCACATATTTTTTAGGACAAGCCCTAAAGAAGATGTAATACCTAAATAATAAACAAGTCCACAAGAATACCAAAAGAATTATAAAGTTTCAATCAAACTTATCAAATCAACAAATCCATCTTTATTGAATAATATTCATAAAATTGAAACATTAGTTTGATATCAAAAATCAACCAACTAACTAAATACTCCATCGCTTGAAACTCCATGCCCGACTCTATCAAAACTAAACATTCTACAAATCTGAAAAAGAAGAAAAAGAAAGGTTATGAGCTTTACAATCCAGTAAGAATTCTCTATACTAACACCAGCATGAGTATGTTACATCTTTTAATAAATTATATAACTGATAAAAAAATAATCAGATTCATACATCATCAATATGATAATTGAATAATATCATCATATACAATTTTATTAACATATTACATATTATAAATCAATAATTCTAATCAACATTAATTCAATGAAATTACTTATCATTTACTGATTAACACAATTCTGAACCAAATAATGTTATCATTCCGATACTAACTAGACTAGATCCATTCATGCTCTAGCTTGTGGTAGGCCACCATATTTTCATCCATGATCGGCAACCATATCTTAGCCCGTAGCTGACATCATAATACTATATTTTATATATATCAGCTAGTCCAGATATCCATCAATTAAATATGGTTCATCATCTTGATTTGACTTCAGCACTAAACTTAGTCAAACCATGCTCCAGCTTATAGTAAATCAAAATATATGCCATGTTTCATATATGATCGACTAGTCTATATGCTTCTTTTTTTCATGCTTTATATTTATTTTTTCAGTATTGGACTAATTACAACCATGCTCCAATCCATGGCAAGCTAAACACATGCTACACCCCAGCTCAAGTCTAACCTAGCAGATACACCATATTTCATGCATAGTCAAATAGTCCAAACATCGCCCATGCTCCATCCATATTATTAAAATCATAATCTAATTTTCAGTATTAAATTAGTGCACCATCATGCTCCAGCCCATGGCAGGCCAAGCTACGTCCCAGTCCAAAGCTGACCTGATATATACACCATATTTTTGCATAACTGGCTAGATGCCGCCCATCTTATTAATTATATTAAATCATATTCTTCTTACTTAATAATTATTAAGCATCAATTAATCATATTCTTCTTACTTAATAATTATTAAGCATCAATTAATCATAATCTTATTAATTATATTAAATCATATTCTTCTTACTTAATAATTATTAAGCATCAATTAATCATAATTTAAGTAATAATAGTTTAATAATTTATAATATCTATGCCAATAAATATAGAATATGCATCAATAATAAATTAATTTTTATAAATATATAGATAATTAATCATGTTGAAGAATCCTTACCTCTATCGATGATTGACTTAGCATAGTAATCTAGATGTAGGGACTGAAAATTAGCAAGGTGTTCCACTCAACATCTTATGCAGACAATCATACCTCTACATGATTAAGATCAAAAATAAAAATCATATATGAAAAAATTATAGGTAAACGGGTCTAACATTGTAGGTTTAAGATCTCTTTCAAGACTAACTAGTCAATCCACATTTTTCTAGACACCTAGACCCTTTGCTAGTCCATAAAATCTCGAGAGAGAGAGAGAGAAAGAGATAGAGAAATTCTAGAGAGAGAAAATAGAGAGAGAAAGTGAAGCAAAAGATAGAGAGAGGAGAGAGGAAAGAGAGAGAAAACTCAGAAAACTCTCTCTCTCTCTCTCTCTCTCTTTCTTTTTTTTCTTTTTTTTTTTGCTTGGTGTTATTCGCATTTTCCTTCCTCTTCTTCATGGAAATAGGGGAGCTTCTTCCCCCTTCCTCTTCCATGCATGGCCATAGAAGATCAGAATCAGCCACCCATGGTAGCTCTTGACTGCGGCGAAGCCATAGCCCCAATGACGGCCCCCAACGATGGTTGTTGCCAGCGGTGGTAGACGAAACCAAGAAGAAGAATAGGGGCTACCTTATTTTAAGATGAATCCGGTGATTTACCAGCTTCAAATCGAGTGTCGATGGTGAGAGGCAGATCAAAAAGAGAAAGAGGAGGAAGAGGAAGGAAGCTTGCATCAATTAGTCAATCCAAAAAGAAGGGATTTTGGTGATCCTTTCTCGATAGCAACCTAAGTAAAACTCCCAAGAAATCTTATGAACAATGGTAGAATTTTGTTCAAAAATTTTGATGATGTTCAAAGGAAGGGAAGATCTCTATTTATAGATGAATTTTAGGGCTTTCAATCCAAGTTTAATAAGCCCTAGGATTCCTGATTTTCGATGGATATTTGGGAGGAAAGAAGAAGTGGACTCCTTTCAGGAGTCCTCTTCTCCATTTTTCTTCTTCTTCTTCTTCTTTTTTAATTTTTTACATGCTTTAAGATTCATGCAAAGTTTTAAAAAATGGAGTCCTCACATTTTTCATCCCTTAAAATAATTTCATCCTCAAAATTGATGTCCTACAAATCAAAACCTTAACGGTATAAACTTCTTACTTTTTTCTCAAGCTCCAAAATAATCTTCTTTATTGAAAAAAAAATAATTTTTTTAAAATAATACCTTCACTTAAACCATCATACTTTCACTGTGCACTCTAATTTAATTTATCGAATATCTCAAGTACTTGCTGAATAACTTTCAAATCAACAAGATCATAAATTTATTGATCTTTGAAATTATAACTTGAGATACAAATTATCCATCAAACGCGAAACCCTATGAATCATCTATCACAAACTTTAATGATCATAACTCTAAGTTTCTTTATTCTTGGTTCATACTCTCACAATAAAATCTAATCCACCAGTAAATCCAAATATATTTTCCATCACATGCAAGTTTTATACACATTGTTCAATATTTGAAGAATATTTCTCACTCATGCAATGAAATCGTTTCGTATACTATACCCTAAACAACTTCTAATAAATTCAAAATTATAATGATCAAACAATTAACATCAAAAATTAGAAAAGTCATGTATTTCACCCATATCAAGTTTAGAATTTCAAAATCATCTAAATAACAATTGAACAAGTATACTCCATGCAATATACACTTTATTTCAGGATCAAAATCTTTCATACTTAAATCAAGTCCTACTTATTGAAATCCAAGACATCACTCATCTAGTTTCATTATGCACATCATATGTCATTGATGCGTAAATCTCATCATAATACCTAATGATCCGAAATCCAAACTTTGAACTCTTTTTGCTACTTATCATGCATGTCCCTAGTAATTATAATATTAAGCTTCGATATTACTTATGCCACAGTCCCTAATGATCTTAAACCTAAGCTCTGATACGATCCTATCATGCCTCGAATCCAGCATCCGAATCGAATATATGATGACCACACACTTCTTAGAACAAGCCTTAAAAAATATACAAGACTTAAATAATAAATAAGTCTACAAGA
This sequence comes from Cocos nucifera, assembly GCA_006176705.1. NCBI lineage: Eukaryota > Viridiplantae > Streptophyta > Magnoliopsida > Arecales > Arecaceae > Cocos > Cocos nucifera. The sequence continues at coordinate 2,497,515 of QRFJ01000026.1, read as the reverse complement.
ATATCAAAAAAATTATAATTAAAGTTTCAATCATACTTATCAAATCAACAAATCTATCTTTATTGAATAATATTTATAAAATTGAAACATTGTTTGGTATCATAAATCAACTAACTAACTAAAGATTTTATTGCTTGAAGCTCCACATCCAACCCAACCAAATTAAACTAAGCATCTTGCAAATTTGAAAAAGAAGAAAAAGAAGGATTATGAGTTTTACAGTTCAGTAAGAATTTTCCACACTCATACCATCATGAGTATGAAATATCTTTTAATAAATATATATAACTGATAAAAAAATAAAAAAATTCAGACATCATCAATACGATAATTAAATAATATCATCATGTACAATTTCATTAAACACATCAAATATTACTAATCAAATTCTATTTAATAAAATTATTTATCATTTACTGATTAACATAATTATGATCCAAACAATATTATCATTCTGATACTGGTCTAGACCCGCTCACACTCCACATTTCTTTTTTCTTTTTTTTTTCTTTTTTTTTTTTGATTTTATTCATATTTTTTTTCCTCTTCTTCATGGAAATAGAGGAGCTTCTTCCTCCTCTCTCTCCCACGCATGGCCATGAAAGATTAGGACCGGCCACCCATGGTGGCTCCCAGTTGCAGTGAAGCCGCAGCCCCCTATGGTAGTTGTTGCCGGTGGTAGTAGGCGGAACCAAAAAGAAAAATAGAGGCTACTCTATTTTAAAATGAATCCGGCCATTTACCGGCTTCAAAATCGATTGTCGGTGGCGAGGGGCAGATTGAAAAGAGAAAAGGAAAGAAGAGAAAGGAAGCTTACCTCAATCAGTTGATCCAAAAAGAATTTATTTTGGTGATTCTTTCTTGACAGCAACCTAAGTAGAACTCTCAGGAAATCTTATGAACATTAATGGTATGATTTTCTTTAAAATTTGATGGTGTTCGAAAGAAGGGAAGATCTCTATTTATCAATGAAATAGGGCTTTCAATCCAAGTTTAATATGCCCTAGGATTCCTAATTTCCGGTAGAGTCGGGAGGAAAGAAGAAGTGAACTCCTTTCAAAAGTCCTATTCTCCATTTTTCTTCTTCTCTTTTTTTAAAATTTTTTACCTGCTTTAATATTCATGTTGGGTTAAAAAAATAGGATCCTTACATTATATAAATTGATAAATATATAGATCACTAAAAATGTTATTATGTCAACCAATTTCAGCAAAAGCTATGAAAGACAATTTAGTAATTTAGTGTCACTTACTCCTACTTGATTGTATGTCTATTCTTAGACTGCTCAAATCCGGTCTTCATCCCCTCGATAGGCTCCATTTCTTGCAATTGTTCAAAATGTAAAAACATCATAAAATTGAAGCAGTGGAGTTTTATTAGAATGATAGATGGGAAGAAAAGTAATTTAGGATCTCTTATATTAATAATCAAAGGAATCGGCATTGAAGATTAGAATAATAAAAAATTGATCCAATGACAGTCGGAGGAAATACTATAAATCTCAGAGAAACAAAAGAAAAGGCAGAAAGGACCTAATGGATCTTTTTCATATATGACAATTCAACATGAAATTGTTTATCCATTATGCTACGGTCAACATTTCCACCAAAGCAAAATAATGCCCCAGTCACCATTCTAATGAAATCAAAATGGAAGGAACATTCATGCGACTTAGTTGGAGGTAATGAATGATGGCCACCCATTTCCCAAATGCCCTATTTAGTCGTGTATATTAGTATACAAAATGAAAAACTGCCATAATAATCCTATAAATTAAATACAAGGCATTTAATTTGCTGTTAACCCAATCAATGACCATGATTTATAAATTTCTTAATGATCATTTTTCTCCTTATTAAGTGAGAGAGAAAGATGGCGATCTAGGGTATTATAGAAATGTTGTAACACATTTTTTTTTTTTTAATAAGAAGTCGTAACACATCATTAATGTATTGATTTTGTAAATACTGAATTACAATGACATCTTGGACAACATATAGATATTTGCTTTTAAATGAGTTCTAACTAAGTACATGGTCTTTTTAGGAATAATTATCTGTATAAATGATGAAAGTATCATCTGTACAGATGGCAAAAAAAAAAAAGCCCTACCAACATTGGGCCTCCATTTTAATGTATATATATATATATATAAAGAGTGAGGCGGGCCAGGTAGATTACACTCCTGTCGATTAGATCCAGAGGCAAATCTAGTCGCTTTTAAAGCCATATGATCCTCTCTCAAAATAACAACTCCTCTAGTTAACATCGTAATGAAAACCGTTCGAAAAAAATAGTAGTAATGAGACGGGACGCGTTGCCCATGTCCGCGCGTGGCCGTCCCTTACGCTCTCCCTCCCTCTCTCCATCGCACCAGTATACTTAATTAATTGTTGGATGTCTTTGATATATTTTTGGATTTTTTTTTTTTTTTGGCCGTATACTAGATTTTTATCTTTGAGGGTTTATGCTTATCCCCAAGAATTTGCGTTTATCTATTTCAGGCAAAAAAAGAGAGAAGGAAACTCCCATATTTGGGCCGATACAAGGCGGCTGGCACTGACCATGGTGGCTGGAAAGACTCCCAGAGACACGGAGTCTCTTGGCATCAAGAGATGGGAAACTAAGTCGACCGGGGTCCCTCTCAGTATAAATAGCCAGCTACATTCATTGCCACCACAAGAGCTACCCAAGAACCAAAATGGCTGCCTTCTCTTCTTCCACTGCTCTCCCCATCCTTGTGCTTCTCCTTCAGCTAATTCTCCTAGCCCAAGCCCATTCTTCCAACCGGACAACCAACGTGACTTTTGTGCTATTCTTTGGTGATTCCATCATGGACACCGGCAACAACAACGGCCTCCTGACCGTAGTCAAGAGCAACTTCCATCCCTATGGCCAGGACTTCGCTGGGCATCAGGCCACCGGGAGGTTCAGCAATGGAAAGATCGCCACCGACCTCATCGGTTCGTAACCAGAGAATGCATACATCCCCGCATTCTTATATATGCACTCTCTCTGCATGCATTTCTTACATTCATGTAATCATCTACACATTGATATATAATTCCAGCTTCAAAGTTGGGAGTGAAGGAGCGAGTGCCACCTTATCTTGGTAGCAAACTAGGAGCTAAAGACCTTCTCACAGGTGTATCCTTTGCTTCAGCTGGTACCGGCTATGATCCTATCACAGCTATAGATGAGGTATTTTTTTTTTTACTCATGCAATATGATAATATGATTACAATGTACATATACGCATTGATGTCGATATTGTTGTCTTATACCCTGGTCAATTTCAGGCGGTCATACCCATGCAAAGACAACTAGAAATGTTTAAAGAGTACAAGGAGAACTTGAAATCCATGGTGGGAGAGGAGAGAGCGAGGAACACTACTTCTAAAATCCTCTATATAGTTTGTGCCGGAAGCAATGATGTCGTTACATACTTCCTTAATCCTTTAAGGAGACTAGGATATGACATCCCTGGCTATGCCGAATTTTTGAAGCAAACTGCATCGAGCTTTGTCCAGGTAAAGTCAAGATTTTATGTGGGAGTAATAAGAATTAAGTTCTAGATGTTATATCATCGTGACTCTTTAACTTCACCATTAACAAATTAGATAAGTGGAACTAAAATTAATAGCATGCTAATCTCATCATAAGGAAGATTTCTTTCATATTCTCTATCTACCTTATATCGATCCTTTTTTTTTAATAATCCTATAGTACCGATTAAAAAAATAAAAATCCTCTTCTCTAAAAATGCCTATTTTCTCGCTTCTACTAATTGAGAAAAACATCTTATCCAAGTATTTGCTAAGAATAGTTTTACTTTTCTCTCATCTCTTTCTTTTGTTATTCTAGGACTTGGTCAATCTTGGAGCAAAATTGGTTGGCGTTCTTGGAGCGCCACCAATGGGATGTTTACCAATGCAAAGAACTCTGGGAGGAGGGGCCTCCAGAGATTGTGCTGCTGATCTTAACAAACTAGCACAAGCATACAATTCAAAGCTAAGCGGCGAGTTGCAAAGTCTTACGTCCAAAAATCCAGGAACAAAACTGGTCTACATCGACATCTACTCACCCCTCCTCGATCTTATTCAAAATCCACAAAAATACGGTAAGCCAAGGAAGGAAAAAAATATTGAAAATAAGATATGAAATATTAGAATACTTGGTAAGTGCTAGCTGCGCGCATGGCCTAGCAAACTGCTTACTGTACTACGTGAGATTGCACTTTATAGTTCAGGTTTCGCATTCGCTCCTAAATTATTTGGTCAGATTTACAAAAACCTACACAGGCCCTTATATATAGACATTAAAGTTGCGACAACCCTTGAGCTAATTAATTTAACTTTGAAGTGTTTTTTTTTTCTTGGTAGGATTTAAGGAGTCAACGAAGGGATGCTGTGGTTCACTTGGTGTGGAGGTTGCTATATTGTGCAACAGGCTTAGCAGTGTCTGTGCAAATCGTTCTGAATACGTATTCTGGGACAGCTATCATCCCACGGAGAGAGGATATGACATCCTTGTGGAACAGCTCATCACGAAGTACTTACGCCACATAATCTAGGCAGGACGCGTGACATATATTCCCATTTGATTTTGTTACTCGATTTAGATCTGTGCTTCTTTGTGATTGCAACCTGGAAGGATAGTGTAACGAGGAAGTTTTAGCGGCAGCATTCGTGTCCTCTCAAAGCACGATAGGCCTTCGCATGTAATAGATATTTTCAAGTATAATCGAAAAAAAAAAAAAACTATGCCACTCTCTCTCTCTCTCTCTCTCTCTCTCTCTCATCATAACGCTGCCATTCTAGGGCCAAGCACCTATAAATTAAATGCACATTACAGTTATACAGTAACACCGCTAGCACCCTTACTTGAAATTTCCAGAGCCACCTCACAAAAATCAAATACAACGCTTCCAATTTTAAAGACCACAGCCGCTTTCAAAGAGAGACTGGTCCTCTGCTTGTCATTAAGCATGTGTTTATGTGATTAAAATTGAAGATAAAATGTTTACATGCGACCGCTAATCCAAAGGGATACTGTTGGTGAAAATTTTTAGCAACTTAAGTTCTAATGATTGTTTAAATTGGTGGGATGGAGATGTCCCAATTTTTTCATAAAAATATGACGTCCTACTGTCCTATCCTAGCAATGGTTCGCTCATGCATCCCATAAATATTGCTAATCTCTCCTTTTATTTTTTATTTTTTTTTCTTTTTTTCTTTTTTCTTTTTATTCTATTTTTCTTTTCTTTTTCCTTCCTTTCTTTCTTTTCTATTTTTTCTTCTCTTTCTCTTTTCTTTTTTTTTTCTTTCCTTTGTTCTTTTCTTCTCTCTTTATTTTTTTCTTTCATTTTTTTATTTTATTTTTTCTTTTTCTTCATCTTTCTTTTTTTTCTTCTTTTCTTCTTTCTTTTTCTCTCCTCGTGTTGGTGGGTTCCAGCATCCCGACGACTATATCCTAATCTTGTTTTCTTATACAAACAGGATGGATAGCCAGGATGCCCTCTATCCCATCAAATATAAAACTTTGCTCTTAAGACTTGCTGCAAGCGAAAAGTTTATAACATTGGCATCAATGCTACTTTTCACTAAAGTTATAAGCATCACATACTAGTCAATTCATACAATTTGGAAAGATTGGTATCATTTATCTAGTTCCTTTTATGTTATGTTATAGGTCGTTGGTTTTTTATAAAGATGAATTGAAGATGGCCAATGTTTATAAGATAGCTTGAATGTTATTAGTAATTATTGTCTAATCACGTATTGGCAAACTAGAAATATTAGCTTTCGCCTTAGTTTTCAAAGTCCTATTTTTTAGTTTAGTTATCAGGACTTCAAGATTTTAGTAGCATTATTCGTCTAAAAAAAAAGTTTCAACTTGTTTCAGTGGTTGCTAGATGCTTTAGTCATCTATAACAGTGTTCTTCCTTTTTCAAAATAAATTTAGCTTTTTAGGTAATTGTCCAATGGTACAGCCCACAAGCCAAACAAAATGAGACATTAATTAGTAGACTTGCCGAGCCCACAAACCAATTGTGACCCTTGTCCTTTTTGGCATTCAAGCATACAAAGCCTATATGTATATATGCCCTCTCTTTCTACCAAGAAAACTCAAAGAACCAAAATGGCATCCTACTCTTGTCCAAAAACTACTTCCATTGTTCTCTCTTAAAATCAGCATGTTATGGCTTGTTTTCACTCACAAAATGGTGGCTTTTGGTAGCAGGATCAGACCTGCAAATTTCTCTATAAAATCAAAGGAAAATGAGGGAGATTTTTTTTTTTTTTTAATCCAATAATCTCTCATCAAGCAGTAATTATATCTAGTGATAGTTCAAATATAACTTGACTTTTTTAGAAAACTTAGCTAATGCAATACAGCTAAATAATACTAATTAACTCAAATCAAATTAGTAAAATCATACATAAACTCAGAGTTAATACTACACAACAAAACTTTTACTCTATTGTAACATATAAAATCAACGCATTAACCTCTAACATTCTCCCCCTTAATAAGCTGTGGTTGAACTCTAAGTACTTCTCTTAATTGATCAAACATGTTCCTTGGAAGTGCTTTGGTGAATATATTAGCAACTTGATATTCTGACATGCAAAACTTAAGTTTAATCACTCCTTCTTCAATTGCTTCACGTATGAAGTGATATTTGAGTGCAATGTGCCTTGTCCAGCTATGATAAACTAGATTTTTTGCCATAGCAATGGCTGATTTATTATCATATATCATCAAAGTACTTTTTTCTTACTTCTCACCAATAACTTCAAGTATTCTCCTAAGCCAAATTACTTGAGAAGTAGCTATTGCAATTGAAACATATTCAGCTTTTGCAGAAGATTGAGTTATACTTTGCTGCTTCTTAGACAACCATGAAAATACATATGAATCAAGAGAGAAATAATAGCTCAAAGTACTCTTCATATCGTCTTTAAATCCTCCAAAGTCGCTATCACAAAATCCAATCAACTTTACCTCTAAATTTCTTTCATACTTTATGCCATAATTAATTATACCTTGGATGTACCTTAGCACTCTCTTTGCTGCTCTAAAATGAAATTAAGTGGTTGGGACTATGCATAAACCTAGATAATAAGGTAGCTACAAACGTGATATCGGGTCTTGTAGCTGTAAGATAAAGAAGATTACCAACCAAGCATAAATTTTTCTATCCACTTCTTTTTCACCATCTTTCTTCTTCAAATTTTTTCCTACGACGAGTGGTGTTACTGTTGGATTGCATCCATATATTCTGAATTTTTTTAGCATCTTCTCTGTATAATTCTTTTGACAAATGAACACATCATCATCATCTTGATGCACCTCCATGCCAAGAAAGTGTTTAGCACGCCCCTATTACTACATATCTCTCCATCATCTTTTTCTTGAACTTCTTAATTATTTTTCTATTATTTCTTTTGAACACCAAATCATCTACATAAAGTGCAACAATGAGGATGTCATTTTCACCTCCATACTTCACATGCAAAGTAGGTTCATTCTTACTTTTCTTAAAATCTTTTTCATTAAAGTAGCTACCGATTTGACTATACACCATGCTCTAGGTGCTTGTTTTAGCCCATAGAGCATCTTTTTTTAACTTGTACACTTTCTCTTCTTCTCCCTCAATTATAAAGTGTTGTGGCTAATTATCAACATACACTTCCTCCTTAAGCTCTCTATTTAGAAATGGTGATTTGATATCTAGTTGGAACAAAGACCAACCTTTGTTTGCTGCAAGTGCCATCAAAGCTCTAATTATAACCAACCTTGCTATGGGAGTAAAGATTTCATTGTAATCAATACTGAGCTATTGTGATATCCTTTGGCAACCAATTTTGCTTTGTTTCTTTGGACTAAACCATCCAGATTATACTTCACCTTGAAAATCCACTTTACACCAACAACTTCTTTCTCTTTTAGTCTCTCCACTAGCTCCCAAGTTTTGTTTTTCTCTATCATAGCAATTTCTTCATCCATTACTTTCCTCCAAGCTTCTTCCTTAATTGCTTCTTCAAAGCACTTTGGTTTAATTAAATAATAATTGCATCTTGCATAGACATCACTCAATTTCTTTAGTTTTATTGGAGTTGAACTAGGAGAAGATGAATTAGATGATTCTACTCTTTACTCACTTTCTATAGAGTCTTCAAAATCAAGAGCCTCATTTCTCACTTGCTTAAACTAAATGTCATCAATTGGAATGCCTTGATTCTGTACTTTATTTTCTTTCCAATCCTATTTTACATCTTCATCAAACACTACATCATGGCTTATCAAAACACTTTCCTTCTTCAAGATGTATAGCTTATAGCCTTTAGACATTTGACTATAACCAATAAAGATACATATCTCACTCATGTCATCAAGCTTGCTTCTCTTTTTCTTTGGCACTTAAGCATAGCACACATTTCTAAATACTTTAAGATGTCTCACTGAAGATTTTCTACCACTCCAAGATTCAAAAGAAGTTTTTCTATATATTGCTTTTGTTAGAAAATAATTCATCAAATAAATAGCAATATAAACTGCTTCAGTCCAAAAAGCTTTAGTAATCCCTTCTCATATACCATGGATTTTGCCATCTTTATAATAGTTTGGTTCTTTCTTTCTGATACACCATTCTGCCATGGTGTGTATTCTATTATAAGTTGTCTCTTCACATCTTCTTCTTCACCAAATTTCTCAAATTCTCTTGAACTATGCTCCTTTCCCTTGTCACTTCTCAATACTTTTATAGAACATCCACTCTATTTTTTAACAAGACATTTAAACTTCTTAAAGATAGTAAACATATCAGATTTTTATCTTGTGAAATACACCCAGGTCATGCGAGTGTAATCATCAATGAACAAGATGAAACATATGTTCTGTCTAGAGAAAGAGTATTCATAGGGCCACATACATTTGTACGCACCAATTTAAGTTTTTCGTTAGCCCTCTTAGCTGCTACTTTTGGAAAAGACTATTTATGATGTTTTTCAAGCACACATCTTTCGCAAACAACATACTTCTCTTCAATAAAAGGAAGTCCTTATGCTATATCTTCTTTTTGCAATACTTTGAGACTTCTAAAATTTATATGCCCATATCTCTGATGCCATAGCCATGGATCATCTACAATTGAAGCTTTCAAAGTAACTCTTTTAGCGTAGTCCAAGCTGAATGAAAAATTTTTATTTTTCTTTATTTTTATCTTTGTCGCAACTTGTCTGGAGTCTCCTTTGTCATAAATTATGCAGTAATTATCTTGAAAATTGAGTGAGTAACCATTCTTCAAAAATTGTCCAAGACTTCAAAGATTTTCTCCAAATCTGGTACCAACAACACATCATGAATAAATCTGGTCCCATCCTTTGTTTGAATAGCAATGGTCCCCTTTTCTTGAGCTTCCCTTTTCTTGAGCTTCTACTGCATCTCCATTTTTCATCTTCACCTTTGTATTCACACTACTATCCATATCATGGAAAGTGCTCTTTTCTTTTGCCATATGGTTGCTGCACCCACTATCAAAAAATCATAAATCATTTTTCTGTTCTACAGCACCATGACATGCATAAAACATGCTGCCTTCTCCTTCTGTCTTCTTCATATAAGTTATTTTTTGTTCTCCCTTCACTCGACAATCTTTGGCCAAGTGACCAAACTTCTTACAATTGTAACATTATGGCTTTCCTTTGAACCAACAATCTTTTTCTTCATGACTAACCCTCTTGTAAATTTTGCATTGTTGAGTTGAAGTTAGAGCAGCTTGCACTACTGCAGAACTGGGCTATGGCAGTGGTTTGTAACCACTGTCGTAACATAAAAAATTGTTGCTTTAGGCTATGGTAGTGGTTAGCTAACCGCTATCACTGCAGCCGTCGCCGTAGATTTATGGTAGTGGTTATTGCAGCAGTTAACCGCTGCCACTGTAGCCATCGTCGTAGGTCTATGACATCGATTGTTGCAGCGGTTATTGAAATCATTGCTATATAGATCCTATTGCAGTAATTTTTAAATCGTTGTCATAGATTTGTTTATGATAATGATTATAAAATCGTTGTTATAGACAGTCTATGGCAGTGGTTATAGAACCGCTGCCATAGCTTTGTCTATGAAAGTGATTACATAACTACTATCATAGATCTAATGCAGTAGTTGACACATTGCTTACGGCAGTGATTGTAAAATCGCTGCCCTAGCTTTTGAATAATTAAAAAAATATAAAATTTTTAATTTTTTATATATTTTACCTGATAAATATAGAAATATATAATATTAAAAAAATATTATAAACATAAAATTATTTTTAAAATGCTAAAATTTTATTATCAAATAAAATTTATTATAATATTTTTTAAAAAAAATACATCAAAAATTTTTTAAATCTACATCATCATCATCCCCGGAAGATGGAGCACGAGCTGAAGGTGGAGTTGGAGCCAGAGTCGGAGGAGCTGGAGTTAGAATGCATGCCAATATATCCTCAAAGTCCATGAAGGCACCTCCAAAATACGCACTGAGCATCGACAACATGTCTCTCACGATGCCCTCCAGATGAGATGCGCGCTCCTCAGTCCGATCTGCTCAATCGCAGCATGATCTGCCCATGCCAACGCTGCCTCAAGCTCCTTTCAACTGAGGATACTGAAAGCCTATGAAGAGATGCTCGCCTCAGATCAATAGCTGATCGACGTATGTCCGAACCTGCATCGAATCCTTCCAGAGTGCTCAGATCCCAAGATCTGAGACAGATGATCATGGGGGCTAGAGGTATCCGAGCCCTCGCTCGTGAGGGCATCTAACTGATCCTGTAATTATAAGTATAAATAAAATTTTATAATAGATGCTATAATACTAATCATATATACTAATCTATTTAATACTTACAAAAATTCTTTCGATCGCAACATTCATCGGCCTGTTCTTCTTGTCCGTACGGCTTGATCGAAAGATCTCACTACAACTGGATATCACTCCATCTCTCATGAGCTATAACACTAGATCAATTTATTAAAAATATAAAAAAAATATTAATTTAATTTATCTACTAAAATTTAGAATTCATTACCTCTCTATGCACATGATTGGCCATAGACTCACGATCGAAAGTGTGCGTATACTCTTGGACTGTCCAGTTCTGATGGAAGATAACCTAATAAGTATTTAAATAAATAATAAATATTTAAAAAATATTTAAATTTAACTTTAAGCATATTAAAAAATTTAAAAGTTAGTAATTTTACCTCAAACTCCTGGCTTTTCTAATGTATAACCATCCTCTCCCACTAACTCGGAGGACAGTTTTGTATCCAAGGAATAAGCTCCTCTGGAGTGTCTCATCAGTGCTCGAGCCATCTTCTATGGAGTTTGATCTTGTGGCCCAGTACAACTCTTCAATCTTCTTTAATTGGGCATCTCGAGTCCTCATGATCAGAAAAATTGTACCTACTACTATAAAAAAGAACTACGACAGCAGTTCATAACCACTGCCATAGCCCAAAAAATTATTGTCATAGGTTATGACAGCGATTTTATAACCGCTATTACTATAGCCATCGCCGTAGCTCCATGGCATTGGTTGTTAGAACCACTGCCATAGATAGTCTATTGCAGCGATTTATAAACCACTGCAATAGATCGATCTATAGCAATGATTATATAACCACTGCCATAGATTATTTATAGCAGCAATTACATAATCGATACCATAGATAATCTATAGTAACAATTTCTTAACTACTGTAATAAGTCTAATGCAGCGGTTGGCATCGTTTGCACCATGGACCTATGGCAGCGATTGGCATGGATATGACAATGATTATAAAATCACTACCATAAATTTTGAATAATTAAAAAAATAAAATTTTTATTTTTTATATATTTTATCTGATAAATATAGATATATAACATAAGAAAATACTTATAAAAATACACTATAATTAATCCTATAATTATAAATTAAAATAAAATTTTATAAAAAATGTTATAATATTAATCATATATACTAATATATTTAATACTTACAAAAATATGTTTGATCGCGACGTTCATCAGCCTGCCTGTCTTGTCCGTGCAGTTAGATCGAAAGATCTCGCTACGACTGGACATCACTCCATCTCTCATCAGCTATAATAAAAAATAAATTTATCAAAAAGATGATAAAAAATATGAATTTAATTTATTCAGTAAAATTTAAAATTAATTACCTCTCTATGCACACGATTGGCCATAGACTCGTGGCCTAGAGTGTGCGTATACTCTTGGATTGCATGGTTCTTTCGATTCTGACGGAAGATAGCTTAACAAGTATTTAAATAAATAATAAATATTTAAAAAAATATTTAAATAAAATTTTAAGTATATTAAAAAATTTAAAAGTTAAAAATTTTATCTCAAACTCCTAGCTCCTTCAGTATCTAACCATCCTCTCCCACAGACTCGGAGAACAGTCCTATATCTAGGGTGAAGAAAATAGTGCAGGGTTTGCCATACTACTTTCAAAAAATATTTTAAAAATAGTAATGATGTAGTAAAAAATAATTAATTTAATTAATTATCTACTAATAATATTAGATTATTTAATCCTATACATTAGGATCTAACATAATATGCATGCATAGATCAATAGATCTAAAAATAAAATTATGTAATAAACTATTTACTATATCTATATATTCAGAACATAATATCTTTTCGTGGATAGTCGATCACCATAATCTGAGTCCACCAGATAATGCTCTGATATCACATCATAGCCACATACATGTCCAACCTCTATGATTTATCCAATAGAGCTTCTGATCCCGATCAGCCCCACTGGAATGCTAGCTTCTTGCCAGGATCTTCGATGGTTGATCACGATCGATCCGATCGATCGTATACTTTCTGATTTTTTAGATATTCTAAAAAATTAAAATATAAATATTGGAGGATGATGAAGATGTGTTTTAAATTTTATGGTGATCCGATACTCACAGCACTCGATCTCTCCATCCGAATCCAGATTTCCAAATCTATGATTTCGCTTAGTCCAAAAATCCTAACACACTAAAAATTCTATCACGCTCTCTCTGTATAAAATTTTTTTATGAAATAAGTTTTCATGGAAAGATAACTTTCAGATCTATAATCCCTATTTAGATCATATCTAAAAATAGGATATCCTTAGAGGTGAAAATTATAAGAGAAGAGAGGCATAAAGAAAAAAAAAGTGTTATAGGATCCTGTTTACCTTCACTCCAAAATTTTTTTCACCCAGAACTGATGCCCAAATATTCTAAAATTTTTACCACGTAATGCTAACCCCTTCTACATTTATAAAAATTCTCATAATTTATTGACACGAATACTATAAAAGAACTACATAGAAAATGATAAGTATCGAATGGTTGAGAGGTTTTAACCACTCACATGATTTTAAAAATCAAACGAGCCTCTTATCCTTATCCAACACCTCCTTCCTTATGTTTAACACGTAGAAGGACCCTCCTTCTATGTGCACATTTTTATTTCTTAAAAAATATTTGATAAATAAAAGGAAGAACGTGGGAAGCAGAGTGAAAAAGTCAAAAATGATGGACGAATGGAAGAATTTGAATTCAAACTTCATTTGACTTGGTCCTAATTGGTTTCAATCAAATAAATTAATTTAGATCTAATTAAATCATGTTAAATCCAACTAAATTAGACTTAGCCTAATCTAATAAAATTTTAATCAAATTAGAAATTAATTAGATCTACGTCCTGATCAAATCAGGGTCAAAACTCCCATAGTGATTAGGTCATCTCATGATCTGATCAGATCAAATTCAATTGAATCAAATTCAATCGAACTTGATTGAATCCTCATCACTCAATCAAATTAAGTTAATCAATAATCAAATTACTAATTAATCCTCCAAAAATATCTGAGTCCAAATCAAATGGGTTACTGGGCAATAGAGTCCTATCAACATGAAACTCTTAAAAAATCCTAAATCAGTAGGACTCTTAAACCCAATATCCCAAATGAATCAAACTCACGATCATAGAGTTTCAGACTAGTAAATCTTTTGAACAGAGAGTCTTAGATGAGTAGGACTCAGAGTTTCAGTCCAGTAGGACTTTTGGTTATAGAGTCTCGATCCAGTGGGACCCTTGACCATAGTGTCCTAGATTATCAGAACTCATGATCAGAAGTCTTAGATAAGTAGGACTCAGAGTTTCAGTCCAGTAGGACTCTTGATCATAGAGTTTTAGTTCAGTGAAACTCTTGACTATAGAATTTTAGATCAATGGGACTCTTGATCAGCCATCAGATCAGGTAGGAACTCCTAATATATATGACCCCGCAAGTTCGAACCTAAGCCAGTAGCATAGAAATTAATTTCTATACTAATCAAAGTAACCATCTAGCAATGATACCAGATGTTCGGATAGGTCGAATAATCATAATTGCAATATTCAGAACCTATGCAAATATGGTTACCATATAATTCATCCCTATGACCTCTGTGTAATAGATGACTCAGGATTAGACTATCAATCCTAGAAAATACATCCATATCGTATCTCAAAGCAATTAGTCCTGTGACTCCTCACTAAGACTATTCTTGCCAAGATTTTGCTAAATTAAAATATAATTGAACACAGCTCCTAAAATTAGGAGTGATCAATCCCATCTTGATACACGCACAGGCTCTACAAATACTTGACTATGCCCATAAATCTTTCATCACTGAATTAAAAATTTAGATAGTCCGACACCAAAATATAGTGAGTTGCTTGAAAGTCACTATGGTGATCTCAGATCGGAGGGATATTTATACCCATATTCCATCGAAGTTAATCTTGATAGGAGAAAAGCTTCAGAATTGATCACGTTCAGTGTAGATATACCCATACATCTCACTTGCATGCCATATCAGTATCTCAATACTTCTTGGTTATGAGGACAATCAACCTATGGCACATAATGATCTATACTTGATGTTGGTGCAGAATCTAATTGACACCGGATCGAACTAAAGTTGGAGAAGATGAGGTCACCATCGGTGATCTGTAAAATAAAATCCTGTCTGAAGTTGATGGTGGTGGCTTTGATAGGACCCTCTGACGATCAAGTTAACTTTTGGTCAATAGAAATGGAGTGCTCAGATATGAATTCAGCAGAGCTTTGGGGAAGGAGTCAAGAGCTTAGAAAAAATATATCTGAAGAATTTCTTTTTATAGACAGAGCTTGTTGTAACCGTCCGATAGTAGGCCGCTCTGGGCCATGTGAAATTTATTACAGAGAGAGATGTCGCTCGTAATAGACTGATAATGACAGTCGTAATCATCTGATAGTGGGGTTGCCTGTAGTAGACTAATAAATAACAGTCATAACCATTTGGAGAAAGTAGGCATTCGAAATTCGGAAGGAGTTCAGCTTCTGAAGAAATTCGATTGCTGAAAAAATTCGAAAGAAGTTTGGCTCCTGATGGAATCTGATTGTTGGAAGAATTTGGAAAGAGTTCGGCTTCTGAAGGAATCCGACTATTGGAGGAATTCGGAAGGAGTTCGGCTCCTGAAGGAATCCGACTGAAGGAGAGGTTCGGCTCTTATAAAAATTCGACTGAAGAAGATGTCTAAAAAAAGTTCGACCACTGAAGAAAGTTTGAGAGGAATTTGATCGCTGGAGGAGTTTGGCTACTAAAGGAGTTCGACAATTGGAGGAATTCGATCGGAATTCGATTGCTGGAGGAAGAATTTTTATTCGAAGCTCTTTCATGATTATCAGTCGTATTAGGCTAAGCATCAGACTGGACTTTGGTAGGAGTGAGATTTATCCCCAATAATAGTCCCCCCACTTTCGAGTTCGAAATTCGAAAGAAGGGAGTACAAAAAAGATGACTGTCGAAGTTCTTTTCTAGATTCTGCATCCATTCAGATTGAAGTTGAAGCTCAGAGAAGATCTTATCTCCAGCCGAGGTTGAAGTTGAAGCTCGGAGGAGATCTTATTTCCAAATGAGGTTGAAGGAGATCTTATCTTCTGTTGATTTTGAAGTTGAAGCTCGGAGGAGATCTTATCTTCAGTCAAGATTAAAGGAGATCTTATCTTCTGTTGAAGGGTTGAAGCTCAAAAAAGATCTTATCTTCTACCGAGATTGAAGTTAGAACTCAGGGAGATCTTATCTCCAGTCGAGGTTGAAGTTGAAGCTCGAAGGAGATCTTATCTCCAAATGAGGTTGAAGGAGATTTTATCTCCTGTTGATTTTGAAGTTCAAGCTCGGAGGAGATCTTATCTCCAACTAAGGTTGAAGAAGATCTTATCTTCTACTGAAGGATTGAAGCTCGGAGGAGATCTTATCTTCAGTCGAGATTGAAGTTGGAGCTTGGAAGAGATCTTATCTCCAGCTGAGATTGAAGGAGATATTATCTTCTGTTGATTTTAAAGTTGAAGCTCAGAGGAGATCTTATCTCTAGTCGAGGTTGAAGGAGATCTTATCTCCTGTTGAAGGATTGGAGCTCGAAAAAGATCTTATTTCCAACCGAGGTTGAAGGAGATCTTATCTCCTATTGATTTTGAAGTTGAAACTTGGGGAAAGATCTTATCTCTAGCCAAGATTGAAGTTGAAGCTCGGAAAAGATCTTATCTTCAATCGAGATTGAAGAAGATCTTATCTTCTGTTGAAGGGTTAGAGCTTAGGAAAGATGTTATCTCCAACCAAGGTTGAAGAAGATCTTATCTCCTATTAATTTTAAAGTTGAAGCTCGAAAGAAATCTTATCTCCAGTCGAGGTTGAAGTTGGAGCTCGGGGGAGATCTTATCTCCAGTCGAGGTTGAAGAAGATTTTATCTCTTATTGATTTTGAAGTTGAAGCTCGGGAGAGATCTTATCTCTAGCCGAGGTTGAAGGAGATCTTACTCCTGTACCAAAAGTCTTCTATCTGGCCTAAAAAAGAAGTCCGACTTAATCTTTTTCTGTTATAATTCATAAAAGATAGGAATGTTGAAATAAGAATTCTTTATTGAAAAGTGGTTAACGATATTGCAAGATTTTAAAATTTTAATATTGACACTATGTAGCTCCTTAATATTTTTTCTTACCGATGTCCCCCAACCATGGTATTGATACTTTCATGCAGGGATTGGCTTCTTTAAGACCCCTCCCCCTGGGTCTCCCCCGATTGCGAAAGAGCTCTTGGTTGCTCTCCTCTTGCTTCAGGCCGGTGTCTGAGGAATCGACCCAGCCAGCCTCTCCTGATGAGCTTCTTAATTTCATCTTGGAGCTGAATGTATTCTTCAGTATCGTGGCCATAGTAAAGGCAGTACTTGATTATAATTCTTCTGATCTTGGTAGCTGATTCTTAATTTCCATCAGAACTTGAGTTTTAGGAGCATTAAGGAGGACGTAGTTATGGAACCTTCTAGGGGGAGAACTTCTTTGTGCCCTTCTATCGGAGCTTCTTTGATGATGAGCTCGAGAAGGAGTTCGGACTCGCTTGCACTCGAAAGGAGTCCTTGAGTGCCGTCGAACTTCATTTGATCCTCCTTCAACAGTGGGTCTATTAGACTCATCCTTCCACCGTTCTTCTGTGGCTTTTTCATCCTTCAATTTAAAGGCTTCTTCTGCATGGGCATATCCCTCAGCCTGAGCTAGAAGATCGGCAAAGTTTCTGAGATACTTCTTCTTCAGAAAGAATAACAAATCATTCTTCTAAAGGCCGCCATTGAGTACGGTCATCGTAACAAACTGGTTCAGATTTCGGACCTCCAATGCAGCAGCATTAAATCGGATGACATAAGTCCAGATAGATTCTCCATTCTTCTGCTTAATATTCATTAAAAAATCTAAATCTCGATAGGAACGTCGACTGCTGACGAAGTGAGCCACAAACTGATGGCTCATCTGATCAAATGAGAAGATCATATCTGACTTCAATATTGGGTACCAATTTCTTGCTACTCCCTTTAAGGTAGATGAAAAAGCTCAGCATAAGATGGCGTCTGGTGCGCCATGGAGTAGCATCATAGTCCAAAAGGCCTTCAGATGATCGACCGGATCAGAAGTTTCGTCATAGCTTTCAAGTTGGAAAAGCTTGAAGTTCGGTGAAATGAGCTCTTGCATAATTCGGAGAGAGAAAGGAGTATCGGTGCAGACATCATTATAGGGAGTCGAAGCGACATGGCGGAGTTCTTCAATCCATCGACTCATTTTCTGGAGCCTTTGAGTCAGAAGATCTTAATGATCGTTGATCTTCAGAGTTTTCTGATGGGACGGGAGCATAGCTTCCCTCGGGGTTGAATCATGGTCCGAGTAATGGCCCTCCATCTTTTGTTTTTTCTTTTTGGAGGTCACCGATCGGCTAGCCCAAGTCGGCCATCCCCCAATTGGATCATGGAGCTCCGAAAGAGTCTGCTCCAGTTGAATTGGCGTCGAAGCCTGTTGATATATGGTCTGCATTGCCTCCATGAGACCGCGAATCTGCTGGACCAGCAAGTTGAACTGCTCCACATCCACTATGGTTACAGGTAAAGCTTGAGTTACCAGAGCTAAAGTGGAAATGGATTGATTTGGACGAGATCTGGCTGTAGAGATCGTTGATCGTCGAGTCGAAGCTTTTCTGGGAGGCATTTTTTTTTCAGAAAGAACTCTAGAGAAAAAGAAGACTGCTGAGCACTCCTTTAAGATCAAGAGAACCTCAGGAATAGAGGGCCCTTACTCTAGCGTCAATCCTATTGGTGCAAAATCTAGTTGACGTCGGATCGAGCTGGAGTTGGAGAAGATGAGGTCGCCGTTGGTGATCTGCAAAATAAAGTTTCATCTAAAGTCGAATTTCTTCAGGAGTCGAACTTCTTCCGAACATTCCCTTCAGTCGGATTCCTCCAAGAGTCGAACTTCTTTCGAATTTCTCCAACAGTCAATTTTTTTCAGGAGCCAAACTTCTTTCGAATATTTTCTTCAATCGGATTCCTCCAAGAGACGAACTCCTTTTGAACTCCTTTAATGGTCAAATTTCTTCAAAAGCCGAACTTCTTCCAAACATTTTCTTCAATCAGATTCCTTTAAGAGCCGAACTTCTTCCGAACTCCTCCAACAGTCGGATTTCTTCAAGAGTCGAACTTCTTATGGACTTCTTCTTCAGTTGAATTTCGAACGTCTGCTTCCTTCGAACGGTTATAACTGTCATTTATCAGTCTGCTATAGACAACTTCACTATCGAATGGTTACGATTATCATTATCAGTCTATTACGAGCGACACCTCTCTCCGTAATAAATTTCATGTGGTCCAAAGTGGCCCACTACCGAACGATTACAACAACCTCCATCTATAAAAAGGGACCCTCCAGATATATTTTTTCTAAGCTCTTGACTCCTTTTCCAAAGCTCTACTGAATTTATATCCCAGAAGAGCTGACTTGATCGTTGGAGGGTCCGATCGAAGCCACCACCACCGACACTGGATAGGATTTTATTTTGCAGGTCACCGATGATGATCTCATCTTTCCCAACTCCAACCCTTCGATGATCAAGTCAGCTCTTTTGACCAACACTTGATAAATATTATCGTCCTAAGTAACAACGCATCATTTAGTCGTGAACTATTTAAGGACTAAATGATAAATTCTTCTTTGCCAAATCTAGATAGTCTTAAGAACTTTATCATAACATAGGAGTTCATTAGAAAATAATAGAATTTATAATGAATAATATCAAAATAATTTTTATTAATTTATAATTCATATATAATTATAAATATATGGCCCAACCATTAATAGATCGATGATTGACTTTAGGATACATTTCCAACACAGGGAATAAGCTCCTCCGGAGTATCTCATCGGTGCTCGAGCCATCTTCTATGGAGCTTGACCTTGTAATACGGTACAACTTTCTGATCTTCTTCAATCAAACATCTTGAGCCCTCTTGTAATCAAGAAAATCGTACCTCCTCTGCATAAATTTATCAAAAATCAGTTACAAAATTATTCTAATCAAATATATATAATGTAAACATATAAAATGCATAAATATAACTAAGATGCACGTACTTACCCATATCTCCTTCCATACCCGATCCCTGATGGCAGCATCCATCAAATGTCAATCTCTAGGCTCTACGGAAATAATATCCGACCGTCTCACAAGCACTCTAAAAAAAAAATGTATCTCTCATGCGGTCTTCCCTACCGACCTCTCCTCCGCATTATAATAGACCATCACCTGATGTTGGCAGTTCTATATATGTGCCATACATATGGAACCGTAAAATATCTGATTGGATGATGCACTTACAATGCAAATACGTTATGCAAATATATAAGTATATAAATACTATATAAAAAATAAAGTTGTGCTAATATAATAAAAACGTACACTCAGATGCCTGCGTAGTAGCATGTGCCTCAGATATGGACGACGGTAAAGGCTCAACTACCGATGGAGTAGATGCCGGAGGTGGAGGTTTCTGAGCAGTTGATGTCAAGATGGATGGAGTATGCTCTGACTGCTCCTTGGATGCTGAACTGCACGTAACCCATCGATGGACAGGGATGAAAGCTAGATGGCACTTCGGTGCCATCATAAACATTAATCAATATAACATGATGATATATCAAATTCTATTCGCTCGGAAGTCAAGCCGACTCCATGCCTGAGACAGCCGGCTTCGTGCTTCAGACATCCAGCTAGGATCCTTCCCCAGTCGACTCGATCATGATTTGAGCCGGTTCGACTGCGTATCTAAGCCAGCTCGACTGTGTGCCATCCCCTCGATCACTCCCTCTCCCTCTCTCAATCTCTCTCATTGACGATGGCGGTGAGGTCGAACCCCTCCCTTCCAGCTTTTTCATCTTTTGATCTTCCTCTTTTCCTCTCTCGATCTTCCTTATCGAGGAGGCCGGACCCCATTCCTCCCTCTCTCACTCTCTCGATCTCCCTCACTGGCAAGGTCGGACCCCATCCCTCCTAGTGATGCCGACGAGGCCGGACCCCCTTTCTCTCTCGCTCTCTCGATCTTCTACTCTCCCTCTCTTGATCTTCCTCGTCGATGAGGTCGGACCCCTTTCCTCCCAATGATGGCGGCGAGGTCGGATCCCTCCCTTCCTCTCTCAAGTACAGATCCGTTGGACATTCAAATTTGGATCCGATACCAGTAATTAAAATTATATCCAGATCTGAATATCCAGACTTCGATCCAAACCCAATCCGTTGATAGATCTAGTCCACAACCACAGACATAGCACGGGCTAAGGCTACCGCCACTACACGATCCAAAAATTATGACATGTAGATAATTATAATATTTATAATAAATATTTATAATATTTATTATAAATATTTTATAAATTATTATAAATATATATGATTAATAAATAATACTATAAAATTAAAAGAAATATATATCTATGGCTATAGAGAGCGGATCGCACCGAAAGCTCCAAGGGTCACCGGCGACGACGTTAGAGGAGGACGACGATACTAGAAGTTACCTATGAAATAAAAGCAATATAGTGAGATAGAGAAGAGAGAAAAAGAAAAGAAAGAGCAGGGGCAGGGGTGGGGGCAGGGAGGGATATGACGAGAGGCGAGAGGCTTCCACCGATCGAGGATAAATGGTGGGTGGTGGTGGTTTCGAGGGGCGAGGAGGAGGAGGGGGCTCATGGGGGGAGTTGTCGACTGGGTCGGAGGAGTTAGAGTGTGGGGGAGGGGTTTCAGGAGGTCGATGGAGGGTCGAGGGTGAATGGGGGTTCGTCGAAGGGAGATTTTAAAGGGGTCGGGAGGGTCGGATGGAGGTTTGCTGGATGGAGGATTCGTTGGACCGCGGGAGGGTCGAATGGGAGGCAAGGGGAGGTTTCGCGAGGCCGAGCGAGGTGGAGGAGTTTGCGAAGGAGGGTTCACGGAGGGCCGAGGGAGGATCGAATGGGGGGTTCGTCGGAGGAAGGGTTTTGCTGGAGGTCGAGGGAGGTCAGATGGAGGGGTGGGGGGTGGCGGGTGGCGGAGAGGGGCCGAGGATGGGGGGCAGAGAGGGAGGAAGAAGGAGGGGCGGCGCCGATCGAGGGGGAAGGAGGGGCGACGCAGGCCAGGGGGAGGAGGGGCGATGCTGGTCGGGGGGGAAGGAGGGGCGACATCGGTCAGAAGGAAAGGAGCCTCACTGACGATGAAGAGGAGGGGGAGAGAGAAAGCGAGAGAGATCGAGCGCGCACGAGAGGAAAGAAAAAATTTAAAAATTTTTAACCTAACCTATGGGAGCAATTATCGAACTGCTGTCATAGATCTATGGCAACAATTATTGAACCGCTACCATAAATCTATAATAGTGGTTATCTAAAACTACTGTCATAAATCTACGACAGTGATTCTATAACCGCTGCTGTAGATCTATAGCAATAATTTTTGATAACCACTGCCATAGATGAAAAATAATTTTTTTTTATTTTTTTCTAAATATTATATAATTTTAAAATTTAATATTCATCTTCATCATTCATTATTTAAATAATTATCATTAGAGTATCATCACAAAAGATCGTCTCGATCCGATGGCCCTAGCTTCATCAATTAGAAAAATTTAATTTCAACAATCATGAATGATGATACGATGATCTGATAGATAGAGACCTCCGATGGATTCAAAAATCTATAATAATAATCTTGATGATGTTTGTAGCATACTATCAAAATTTTACTTCAATCAAATATCGTTATTATGATCAATTTAGTATGAAATAATTTTGATCATTAAATTAGAAACAAGCGACCAAAGGATTAAACAGCATTCGATTATGAGATAATTTTTTAGTTAAATAATCTTTGTTATAATTTTAAATATTTTATATGATGATGATAGTAAAATTTAAATTATTTTTTTATAAACTATTCATGTTAAGCAAATATTGCAAAAGCACGAGCATAATAATTAATGAAGTTTTAGAATGATTATCAGAAGACATATAATTTTAGATCGTTCTTCATCTCACGAGTTGAATTTTATAATCACCATCATAAAAAATGATTAAAGTAGTAGCCAAGATCATTTATAAAAAAAATTATCTCATAATCGGACACCATTTGGTTCTTTGATTATTCATTTATCATTTAACGATCGAAACTAACCTATACTAAATTGATCAAGATAACGATATTCGATTGAAGTAAAACTTTGATAGTATGCTACAAATATCATCAAGATCGTCATTGTAGATTTTTGAATCCATCTAAAATCTTCATCTATCAGATCATCGCATCGTCGTTCGTGGTCATCGAAATCAAATTTTTCTAATCGATGAAGCTAGGGCCATTGGATCGAGGAAACCTTTTACGATAATACTTTAATGATAATTATTTAGATAATGAATGATGAAGATGGATATTAAATTTTAAAATTATATAATATTAAAATATATATATATAGCAGCGGTTACAATTAATCGCTGTCATAAATCAGATTATAGCAACAGTTCCTATTAACCGCTACTATAGATCTGACTTATGGCAGCAGTTACAATTAACCGCTGCTATAGATCCAACTTATGGCAGCGGTTATAATGAACCACTGCTATAAGTCGACCTATGGCAGTAGTTTTCTGTAACCACTGCTATATCTCGGATCTATGGCAGCGGTTATAAAAACCACTGCCATAGGTCCGACCTATAGCAACAGTTAACGAAAATCACTGCCATAGTAAGCGCTGCCATAGGCCATTTTTGTAGTAGTAATCTTCTCTGCATAAAGTTATCAAAAGTCAATTACAAAAATATTCTAATCAAACATAGTGTAAACATGTAAAATGCATAAATATAATTAAGATGCCCTTACCCATATCTCCTCCCACATCCGATCCCTGATAGTATCATCCATCAATCGCCAGTCTCTAGGCTCTACGAAAATAATGTCTAACTGCCTCACAAGCACTCCAAAAAAAGAATGCATCTCTCGCACGGTCTTTCCTACTGGCCTTCCCTTCAGATCATACTGTATCATCACCTGATGCTGGTGGTTTTATACATGCACCATATGTGTAGGACCATGAAATATCCTACTAGATGATGCATCTATAATGAAAATACGTTATGCAAATATATAAGTATACAAATACTATATAATAAATAAATAATATAATAAAAATGTACAGTCAGATGTCGGTAGAGTAGCATATGTTGGAGATGTGGATGACGGTGGAGGCTCAGATGTTGGTGAAGTAGATGCCGTCAGTAGAGTAGATGCCGATGGTGGAGGTCCCTAAGCAGTCGATGCAGACGTAGATGGAGTATACTCCGACGCTCCTCAAATGTTGAACTCCACGTAATCCGTTGAGAGGTAGGCATAAAAGCTAGATGGCATTTCAGTGCCATCGTGACCTGCAACATTAATGAATATTAACCAATATAACATGTTGAACAATAATCAAAGATATTGCCTAGATACCATCCATACAATTATATATAAATATATGGATGCCAAAGATTATGTACACTAATCAATTGATGGATCTATCGCTATGCAATACAATAAACAAAAGCAATAAGTCAGGAATTCTCTTAGCAATCGGGAGTTCTCTTAGCGGTTGACACAGCCCATGGCATGGCCTATCGGCATGACACGGCTCAAGGCATGAACTACCGACACAACACGGCATAACCTATCAATACGGCATGGTACGACCTACCGATACGGCATGACAAGATTATATTTTCATTCAATATTAAGTTAAATTTAAACTTTAAAGCCAAGGAATAGACTTTTAAGAGTATTTAGGTTAGGCTTATGGAATATTTATATGCATTGAATCTAGATTTTGTTTTATTGATTATTAATAAATCAATTGAGGGTTGGTGTTCAATTTGGATGATTTTGACTCGTGTCTAGATTTTATATTTCATTTGAGTCTTGGTTGATTTTTCTGATCAATCTACAAAGTTGTACATTTTAATCTTTAGCATATATAATAACGTTCTATATATGATATTTATGGTGTCTACCGGCACGGCATGGCCTAAGGTACGGCCTATCGATATGGCACGATATGGCCCAAGGCACGGCATGGTCTATCGGTACGGCATAGCCTACGGCATGGCATGGCACCACAAGGCCCAAGATATGGCACGATCTACCGACATGGCCTACTGGCATGACTCAGATGCGGAGCTCCGCGTAGTCATTCGAGGGCTGGGCGTTGCAATCTCTGGACAATAAATTTAACATGTTGAACAATAATATTAGCAACACATCAATAAATAAACTCTAATAATTTATACCAGAATGTTGAAGTCATCTTCTAGTGGCATCTACAATATGGACATCACCATCGCTTCTGACAAATGTGTTTGGGACCTCGACAGTATCAGATAAGTTTTGTCCTAGAGGAGCACTTTGCATGCATGATCCTGAAGGAAAAATCAGATTTTTTTGGATCAAGTTCGTTCAAATCTGATTGGATCAAGAGGCATATTTTAAATTTTTTTTCTTAGATCTAAATCAGATCTGACATTTTTCAGATCTAATTTTATGATATAATAAATAAAAAAATTAAATTAAATTAAATCTAAATTAATGTTATCTTGGTTTTGGATAATCCGATTATCCTTTGATGATCCTGTTGATTGTCTGAGGTTCTGGATCTAGTCATGCAAGCACCTGGCCTCTATCGATATCCACTCGAGCTGAATCTTGAGATCTTTTTTTTTTTTTCCTCCAAAAATCAGATCTGAATCTGATTTGGAGGATCTTCAAAACTTCTTTCAAAGATCAGCAGTCGTCTTTGCAGCAGTGCTGCCTCCTTTCTTTCTCGTCAGCCTTTTCTTGCTTGGATCGTACCAAACTGAAGCCCAACTTCCTTGGGCATGGAGAGGAGAGAGAGGATTAGAAGATGGCATGGAGGAGAAAGAGGGGTAGCCTTGAGGTGTGGGCTAAGAGGAACTCTATTTTGGTTGGGTGCAGATAGGGTTTATTTATAGACCCTACTGCGCCATGTAGTGCTGCATCATCCCGACCAATCACGTTGCTTCATACAATCAGATCTAAATTTGATTGATGGAATGACATCACCTAATCCAATCAGATGAGAGCCCCATAGATTTATCCTTAGATGGCACCTTAGACTGGTCAAAATCTACAGTTAAGGATTACCTAGTTTGAATCCAAGAAGCAACTTGGAGTCCCATTTGTATGGGACTCCAGGCATCCCTATCCATGGGTGCACGCCATCCTAAGCATGCACCCCCTCTTTTTTAAATTTTAGTGAGGGGACAAGCCCTTATCTGCTCTCCAATAAGTGCATGATACATGGGCAGATGTCCAAGGATCAAAGATCAACGTTTGACTAAAGTCAAAGGACAAAAATTAGTAGGTGATGAAAAATGGCAGGTGATGTCTTAAATTTATCTCATAAATTAAGATAATCCTTTTCTGATCTGGATAAGCTTCGGTCAGATCAGATAAAGATACCTGAGTGAGCATAAATATATTTAGCTCAGTCGAGACAACTTTTAATGATGATAATGAAAAGAAGAATGTTAGGCTCAATCGTGTGCTAGCATGATTTTCTTGAACCTAATTGAATCTAATTCAAATCAATTAAACTGGGTTAGTCTAATTGATAATATTCAGATCCAAACCCTTATTTGTGTGATCCAATTAGGTTCAGTTCTATATGGTAATAGGATATGTCATGATCTCCATTATCGACATCATCGAAACTCCTTTCAATAGATCAGAACTCTTTTGATTCAGACAACTAGAATGATCGATCATCTAAATCATTCTAATTGCTTTCAAAATCCACCAGTGACACTAGCAATATATGATAGCAACCCATCAGAACTGAAAAAGAACCTCTCGATGTAGCTATTTGTATGATTAAGTTCTTCTATCTTGAGCCCTGATCAGATTAGGGTTAAGGTGAACTCGTCAAACCCTAATTCTTATCATATGATTTAAACATTCGATTCAAGTCCGATGTGAAAATCTTAATAAAAATTTTTTCTATTATTTCACTCTCTGCCATGGCCATGGACCTATGGACTTGATTTTCATAATCATCATAGGGCTGCTCCTCATCCACCAAAGTAGATAGATTCCATCTTGGTGCAATCCAATTCCTACAATGAACATGCTATAACCAACATACACCTGAGGATTCCAAATGGCTAGGAGATCGAGTCATGGTGTAGTCAAACTATAATACTCTCAAGGTAAACTATCGATGCACCTCAGGTCAAAGAACTAGATACACCACTGCAGCTTCGAGTCAGTCATCGATGAAAAGGTAGACTTCCTTATGACTACTCAAGATGATCATGCTTAGTACTCTTATTCTCTAATGAATATCTATACTTTCGCTCTGGTGTCTCTACACCGTAGACTCAAGACTCATCTACTATGAAGAAGTGATTGTACACTAACCTTTCGAATCAATCACCATCCTCATGACGATCCTACGGTCGGGAGCCTTGTATGAGTTAATAAATAAAAATTCATGTCTTAAATTTTTAACTCTTAAAAATATGAATTATCATTATCATTAACTCAAGGGATGTATCATAGACACTAAATATACATATGTGATTGAAAATAATCCATTTTATTATTTATAGTCAAAATTATAATTTTGCCCCTAGAAGTGTATTACAAGTGTCAACCAATTCTGACTTTTAGGGCACACATATCTAACAGATCCAACATCATCATCAATTTCGGTATCATCAAAAATATACCTAGGCACCATCTTCACAACAACACCTCTTTGAGGCTCCAAGGGATCAC
The DNA here is from genome assembly GCA_006176705.1 of Cocos nucifera. Classification (NCBI taxonomy): domain Eukaryota; kingdom Viridiplantae; phylum Streptophyta; class Magnoliopsida; order Arecales; family Arecaceae; genus Cocos; species Cocos nucifera. The sequence goes on along the minus strand of QRFJ01000026.1, from coordinate 2,469,770 downwards.
TAACGTAGAAGACTTGACTAGCTTGGGAGGCAAGTATATACAATTCTTCAATACGAAGATGGCATTGCATGTTAACGAGAGTAAAACCACACTCATCAGTTTTTATTTCAGACTATGATAAGTTATCAAACTAATCATACTTCATCAATGCAATCCTTTCTTTAGAATAATAATCCAAGATGACTATCTTCTCCACCATGCCATAATAGTTCAAATCCTTCGTACGAGGCTGTGAATCCCTCGAGCTAGCATAACATCCAATGGTGGTGCTCAACATGATGCCACTATTTTGTGTTGCCATATTTATGGACCTGCTATGAATATTAAATCTGTAGTCATTAATGATGGGTTATTTATACTCATGCACGATACGATTAGAATCCATTGAAAGAGCATGCACTTCAGGACTCGCATCATTGAGCGATAATCTCCACACCTAATTAAGGATATGACACCTAATTAGTAAACATATTCAAATAAGTTGTATAAGATAAGAATATATAATCGCTTACATGATCTTTGAACCATTCAAAAAAAAATTTGTTGTGCATTTTCTCTTTCTCCCGCATACTTAGAGCGCCATATTTTACTCTTATGACCTTCTTGTGTTTGCTGCATGTACAAAAAATAAATTTAGGTATAATTAGATATTTTCTTCTACTTATTATGAAATAAATAAGACTAAGTGACTCACTTTATGTACAGCTTAGTGACACCATAGTTGAAGAGCACGTAGCGGTATGCCTTATCCCTTTTCTCAATGCTTAAATCAGTGAGGTGGTATGAAGTAGAAAGTCCATCTAATTATAGAATGGACTCAAATGCAGGCTCAATTGTCTCATACTGATCATCTTGATTTCTTATTGACCGATTACGACGTATCTCGAGTTTGTTTAAGTATATGGTACAGAAATCCATACACTCTTGACCCAAATAATCTTCTACTATGGATCCCTTTGGGCAATTCATATTTCTTATATAAGATTTCAAAGTTTGAATATTTTTCTCAGTAGGATACATCCATCGGTAGAATATTGGGTCTCCAAGTGCAACTTTTTCCGTAAGGTGCACGATAAGATGCATTATAACCATGAAAAATGATGGTGAAAATATCTTCTTCGGATCACATAATATAGTTACCGTCCTTATCTTCATTTTCTTCATATCTTTCTTAAGCAACCTCTTTGTACAAATATCTTTATAAAAATTGCAAAGACGAATAACAGTCATTCTAATATTTTTGGCAATACGCGGTGAATAGCTATTGGGATCAATTCTTGCATCAGCACATGATAATTATGAATCTTCAATCCCCCAAGTTTGACATCCTTACTATTCATATGCTTTGATATGTTGCTTGAGTATCTATCGGGGATCTTTATGTTCTCCAGCATACGAAGAAATATGGACCGTTCAAAGGCATTCATAACATAGTATGCATGAGGAAGCCTCCACCGTTCTCCTCCTATCGGCTCTGGATGGAGTAATCTCCTAATACCCCATTCTTTCAAATTAAATCGAGAATTTAAGTCATCCTTAGTCTTATCTTTGATATTTAAGATTGTTGCCAATAGGAGCTCATACACATTTTTTTCAATATGCATTACATCTAAGCAGTGGTGCAATAAGTTTGTCTTCCAATATGGCAAGTTAAAGAAAATATTCTTTTTCCTCTAATTAAAGTGTGTGTCATCTTTCTTTGATCGATGCTTCTTCTTTTTATCACCAATCGGATCATCTTTCCCAAATTCAATACTAAGACCATCCAACTCTCTAAGTACATCACTTCAAGACATCTAGCTAGGCGCCTCACCTTCTTCAACAGTGCCATCGAAGGAGCATGCATCCCTTCTATATGGATGGTTTTGATGGAGAAAACATCGATGTCCCATATAGCTAAAGCTCCTTCGATGTGTGAACCTTCTAGACTGGATATTTTTTTTACAAATCGAGCATACTAGCTCACCTTTGGTGCTCCAATCTGACATTAGGGCATAGGCTGGAAAGTCATTTATTATCCATAAAAGTGCTGCACGTATGGAGAATGACTCATTCAGTAAAGCATCAAAAGTTGAAATACCTTGAATGCTCCATAACTATTTCAGCTCGACAATAAGAAACTGCAAATAAATATCAATGTCATTACCTACCTCCATCGGTCTAGAGATGAGCACTATCATGATAGCAAAGAATTTTTTCATATACATCCATGATGGAAGGTTGTAAATATAAATAAATACTGGCCATACACTGTGGACAGTATTCATATGCTTGAATGGGTTTAAACCATCACATGACAAGTCCAACCTCACATTACGTATCTCATGTACGAAGTCAGGATGTAATTCATTAAACTTTTGCCATGCCTCTCCATCAGTTGGATGCCTTAATGAATCATCTTTTGTTCGATCTTCTTCATGTCATCTCATGTTCTTCAATATCCTTACCGACATAAACAACTTTTATAGTCTCAGAATCAAAGAAAAGTATCAAATCAACTTTTGAGGTACACGAGTCGATGTGCCATCTTTATTTTGTTTCCATCTTGATACACCGCACCTCATGCATTCATTTTGGTTGATATCCCCCTCCCAATAGAGTATGCAATCATTGAGATATGCATGTATCTTGATGTAAGCAAAGTCCAGCTATTCAATAATCTTCGATGTCTCATAATTATTCTTCAAAATTTATGCATCGTCCGAAAGAATATCCCCCAAAAGCTCTAATATGCAGTTTACTCCATTATTACTAAACCCATTGGAGCATTTTGCATGATATGATCAGATTAAGAACTTCAGCTTCGCCATCTTTTCACATCTGAGATACAATGAAATATTAGCATCCTCCATCAACTTACGAATCTTTTCTACATTCTCACTATTTGTCATTCTACCAATCACAGGATCAAGCATGGACGTTGATGTACCGTCATTATGACCAACAAATGAAAAAATATCACGAACCATTTATTCCACTCTTCCATCATGTTGATCGTGTCCTTGTGGTCTACTCTCACCATGTTGGTCCCAATAAATTTCATAATCAACTTTAAAGTCATAAATAGTGAGGTGGTCATTTACATCTTGATGAGGTAACCATGGTCCACCAATATACTTTTTACAAGGGCATTGGATCAGTCCATGGTCTCCAAATTTTTTATAGCAAAATCAAAAAAAAATTTAAGTCCCACCTCATATTCTAACGAGAGCCTACTAAACTTCATCCACTCCTTATCCATTTTAAAAATACTGATACTGTAATTAAATCATTTATAAAACTTAAATTATATACTAATACATTATAAATAAATATGCAATTAATGCATCCTATCATCAACTAATAGATAAAGATAGGTACTATCTCATTTAGAAATTACATTAATTCTATAGGTTCAATACAGTAATCAAACGATAAGCAATAGGGATCGAATTAAATTTTGACAGCATTTTTTCTTAGTTCTATTTTGGAAGCATTTCTTCTTAGTTCTCTCATGTAGGAAGAACAAAAGAAAAATACTGTCTAAAATTTCATTCAAAATTCTTAGCATACCATTTAATTACTGCAACTACCTATAAAATTATTTGTAATTTTCAAACCATCCAAATTAGACAATCAATTGATCATGATACATAATTCTCTCATCCATATAATTACATATAATTATACGGATGTCGGAGATTACGTACACTAATCAATTGATGGGTCTATCATTATGCAATGCAATAAATAAAAATAATAAGATATAAACATCCATAAAATATTATCCAATAAATTCTACAATGAACCCCCTCCCTCCCTCTCTCTTCCTCTTTCTTTCTTAATTTTGGATCCCAAAATCGGATCCGGATATTTAGGATCCATTAGGATTCGGATCTGGTACTTCAAGTATGAATCCATCGAATATTCAAATTTGGATTCGGTATCAATAATTAAAATTAAATCCAAATTTGAATATCCAGGTTTCGATCCAAACCCGATCCGTTGACAGGTCTAGTCTAATGATTAATAAATAATACTATAAAATTAAAATAAAAAAATATACCTATGACTATAGAAAGGGGATCGTATTGAAAGCTCCGAGAGTCACCGACGATGGTGCTAGAGAAAGACGACGGTGCTAGAGATAACCTGCGAAATAAGAGCAAGATAGTGAGATGGAGAGAGAAGAGAGAGAAAGAGAAAGAGAAAAGAGAGAGGAAGGGGGCCTGGAGGGGATGGGGAGGGTGGGGGGCGGCAGTCGGGGAGGGCAAGGGATGGGCGGCCGAGGATGGGGAAGGTCGAGGGCAGACGACCGCGGTCGGGGATGGAGAGGGCAGGGGGCGACGGCCGTCGGGGATGGGAGGGCAAGGGGTGGGCGGCCGAGCGACGGTCGGAGATGCAGAGGGCGGGCAGTGGTGGGATGCGTGGAGTCTCATCGATGACGGAGAGGAGGGGAGAGAGAGAGCACGCACACGGAAGGAAAGAAAAATTAAGAATTTTTAATATAACATACGATAGTGATTTTTGATCCACTGCAATAGATCTATGACAGCAGTTATTGAAATCCACTGCAATAGATCTATGGCAGTAATTTCATAACCGCTGTCGTAGATTTATAGCAACGATTTTCAGTAACTACTGTCGTAGGTTGAAAATAAATTTTTTTTTATTTTTTTTTTAAATATTATATAATTTTAAAATTTAATGTCCATCTTCACCGTTCATTATCTAAATAATTATCATTAGAATATCGTCACAAAAAATCTCCTCGATCCAATGGCCCTAGCTTCATCGATCAAAAAAATTTAATTTTGATGATCATGAATAATGTTGCGATGACTGATAGATGGAGACCTCCGATCGATCCAAAAATCTATAATGATGATCTCGATGATATTTGTAGCATACTATCAATATTTTACTTCAATCGAATATCATTATAAAACCAATTTAGTATGGCATGATTTCGACCGTTAAATTAGAAACAAATGATCAAAGGGCTAAACATCATCTGATTATGAGATAATTATTTAGTTAAATGATCTTTGTTATAATTTTAATCATTTTATATAGCGATGATAGCAAAATTTAAATCATTTTCATATGAACTATTTACGTTAAGCAGATATTGCAAAAGCACAAGAACATACATATAATAACCAATGGAGTTCAAGAATGGTTATCAGGTGACGTATAGTTTTAGATCATTCTTAGTCTCACGAGTTGAATTTTATAATCACCACTATAAAAAAATAATTAAAGTAGTAGCCAAGATCATTTATAAAAAAAAATTATCTCATAATCGGATACCGTCTGATCCTTTGATCACTCGTTTATCATTTAACGGTCGAAATTAATCTATACTAAATTGACCAAGATAATGATATCCGATTGAAGTAAAATTTTTATAGTACGCTTCAAACATAACTGAGATCATTATTATAGATTTTTAGACCTATCGAAGGTCTCCATCTATCGATCATCGCATTATCGTTCGTGGTCGTCGAAATCAAATTTTTCTGATCAATAAAGCTAGGACCATCAGATCAAGATGATCTTTTGCGATGATACTCTAATGATAATTATTTAGATAATGAATGGTGAAGATGGATATTAAATTTTAAAATTATATAATATTTAAAAAAAATAAGAAAAAAAAATATTACAGCGGTTATAAATAACCACTGCCACAAATCAATGTATAGCAACGGTTACAAGAAACCGCTGCTATAGATTCAATCTATGGTAGCGGTTGTCCTAACCGCTGCTATAAATCGGACCTATGGCAGCGGTTACAAAGAACCGTTGCCATAGATCGAACCTATGGCAGTGGTTTCTTATAACCGCTGCTATAGATCGGTCCTATAGCAGCGGTTCTTTGTAACCGCTGCCGTAGACTCTATTGCAGTAGTTTCAAAAATCACTGCAATAGTATGCGTTGTCGTAGACTTTTTTTTTGTAGTAGTGTTGGTTATTGACAAAATTACTTCTTCCTCTTCGTCTTCTATTTCTGCCTCTTTCTTTTCCAAATCTTCCTCATCTACTTGATTCTCACCTAAATTGCTTAACTTGTGAAGGCTTCTTCTCATGATTCTTACTTCCAAATTCAATTTTGATTGGAAAGTACTCTCAATGCTTTTTTCTGAGCATTGAGATGGCCCTTGCTCATAGGATTTTAGTGCAGCAAACAGCTTAAAAGGTGGCATTGAAGATGAGTCTTGTGTATGCTCAATAATAGTAACTAAAGGATTAAACTTCTCTAGTACACTTATCAGAATTTTGTCTACTATTTTCTAGTCACTTATGTCTTCTCCATGGGTTTTCATTTGGTGAACCAACTCTAAAAATCTGGTTGAATACTCAGCCATACTCTCACTATCATCTTTCATCCTTATATTCTCAAACTCTTTTCTAAGAGATTGAAGTTTTATGGCTCTTACCTTGTCATCTCCTTGAAATTCATTTTTTAATGTCTCCCATGCTTCTTTAGCTCCATTCATATTCATAATTCTTGGGAAAAGTGGGTCACTGATTAGTCTTTGCAAAATGGCAAGAGCACTTACATCCTTTTGCCTCTTCTTTTCTAGCTACTTCTTTTCATTCTCCGTCAAAATTACATTAGCTGCTGGCTCTTCATATGTCAAAATTACATTAGCTGCTGGCTCTTCATATCCCTTCTCTACAATCTCCCAAAGACCAAGAGATTTAAAGATGGTCTTCATCTTCACACACTAAAACCCATAGTTTTCTCCATTAGGGCCATGATTTTTCTGCAGAAACACCTCCAAACACTTACCTTTTTGTTAGATTTTCTTCACACCCACAAGTCTAAATGAGATTGCTCTGACACCACTTGTTGGTGGCTTTTAAAATTGGCAAGTGAGGACTTGTTTACACTCACAAAATGGTAGTTTTTGTTAGCAGGATCAGACCGACGAATTTCTCTAGAAAACCAAAAGAGAATGGGAGAGAAAAAGATTATTCTTTTATTCAATAATCTCTCATCAAGCAGCAATTACAATTGGTGGTAGTTCAAATACAACTTAACTTCTCTAGGAAACTTAACTAATGCAGTACAACTGGATAACACTAATTAACTCAAGTCAAATTAGCAAAATCATACATAAAATACAATATAACTGAACTTTTACTCTGCTATAACATAATCAGCACATTAACCTCTAACATCCTCATCCTTGTGCATCTCCTTCAACTTCTTCGAGCCTAAGCTAACAAATAATCCAACCGGACTGTACCTATCATGCTGGTTCTAATGCTCTTTGGTGACTCCATTGTTAACTTTGGCAACAACAATGCCATTTGACTATAATTAAGAATAATTTTCGTCCCAATGGCCAGAATTTTGCCAGGCATGAAACCATACCGAGAGGCTCTCAAATGGAAAGATCACTATTGACTTCATTGTATGTGAACAATTCACATTCTTGAAGCATTCCTACATGGTTGTGTTTGTGTATTTATCTATGTATTGATGATACTTTTAGCTTCAAAGTTGGGAGGGAGCGAGCTAATACTGACTTATCTTGGCACAAGACCTACTCACAAGTGTAAGCTTTGCTTTAGCTAGGACCGGATTTGATACTCTCACAGTATTAGAAGTGGTAATTATCTTTCCAAAGCCTTTTACATCTGGAATGACTCTGATGAGGATAAAATATATTTCTTTATCTTATTTTCATCTATGTTCTATATACTAGGACATCTTTTCTCAAGGATAGGGCTAATCCTACTATGTTCCTTCTAGAAACCAAAGGACAAAATTGCTTTTGTCTTTCCTTTTGTTTATATTGAAGGAGTTTTCAATATGAGCGAAAATGTCTTGCATCACATGACAAGCTCAAACTACTTAAAGAATAGCAGCATATGGATGCTTCCATCATCAAAATCTCTTTTAAAATATTTTTATCTATTTATTTATCTCCATATCTATTTCATTTGAATAAATTATATACAATTCCCAAAATAAATTAATTTTTTAGGATCACTGCTTCTTGATTTCAATTGGCGATGTCCATGCCAATGCAACTAGATATGCTGAAGGAGAGCAAGGAAGAATTAAGGACCATTATGGGAGGGAAAAAGGCAGCAAACATTATAGCCAAAAGCATATATATAATGTGTGCATAAGCATGATTCACTAACCTTTTAAGAAGGTCAAGCGATGCTTACAAGGTTTCATATTCTAACCATCCCTTCCCATCTCATAACAGTTTTATGAGAAAATAGGATTAGGATAGGATTGAGGCTCCGAAACCTAGCTACATGGGAAAAAAAGAAAAAAGAATGAAGAAAGAAAGAAAGAAAAGATAAAAAAAGGAAAGAGTGAAAAGAAAGAAGAAAACGAAAAACAAAAGAAAGAAAGTGAGGGAGAAAAAAGAAAAAGAGGAAAGAAAAGAAAAGATTAGTCGATTATACCTATGAGGATGCATAATCGAAGCCACTACCAAAACAAAATAGGATGAGATAATAGGATGATTCATTCCATAAAAAAATCAGGACCTCTATCATACAAAATTTAAAACCTTGGATGCTCGTATCGATTTTTTATCTCAAACTACTTTGTAAAGATCATATACCACTGTGAACACTCATTGTGACCTCTTCATTTCACACATAGGTAAAAACAAGTATTTCATTAGAACTAAAATATATGGTACACACTTTAAATCAATAAATCATAAAAGATAATGTAGATGTTGAGTCTGATCCTAAACTTAATATTTCAAGGCTCCTCATGTATGCACTTAGTAACTGTGTGGAATAAACTATTAAGTTAATTAGTTTGATTTACCTTATAATTTAAAAAATATGATCGAGGATAGAAAATGAATACAAAATAAATGGTAAACTAGTAAAAAATTATTGGTTCTAATTTCAAATTAAAAATAGCTATCAAATTGAGTTTCAAGTAAATATAGCTCTTCATTCCAAATATAAATTAAAGCAGCTCTCCATTTATCATGAAATGAACGAATTGCCCCTACAGTTATAAAGCAGTAGTAAAACAATACTGTCTTATTATAAAATAACACTACCTTATTAATATAATACTATCTTATTATAAAATAATACTACCTCATTGTAATGTAATACTGCATTATTATAATATAATATTATCTTATTAAAAAGTAATATTACCTTGTTATAAAATAGTACCATCTTATTATAATATAATACTATCTTATTATAAAATAATACTATCTTATTGTAATATAATATTATCTTATTATAAAATAATAATATCTTATTATAAAATAGTACTATCTTATTGTAGTGTAATATTATCTTATTGTAAAGAAATACTGTCTTATTATAATATAATATTATCTTATTGTAAAGTAATATTATCTTATTGTAAAAAAATACTATCTTATTTATTATAATATTATTTTATTAAAAAATAATATTATCATGTTATAAAATAGTACTATCTTATTATAAGATAATATTATATTAAAAAGTAATACTGTCTTGTTATAAAATAGTACTGTCTTGTTTGAGTGTTGCTTTATAACTATAAGGGCAATTCGATTATTTCATATCATTTGGGAGCTGCTTTTAATTTATGTTTGGAATAGAGAGCTATTTTTATTTGAAACTTAAATAGGAAACGGCTTTTAAGTTAAAACTCAATAAAAAAGTTTTCACTAGTTTACCCTAAAATAAATTTTTAAAAAAAAATAATATTCATGAAAGAAAGGCTATTTTTAAGAATTTTTGTTGTTTGGTAAACTAGGAAAAAATTTTTGATTCTAGTTTTAAATTAAAAGTAGCTTTCTAGTTAAGTTTTAAGTAAAAGTAGCTTTCCATTTCAAACATAAATTAAAAATAGCTCTCCATTTAGTATGAAATTATCAAATTATTTCTATAGTTATAAAGTAGTACTAAAATAATACTGTCTTATTGTAAAATAATACTGTCTTATTATAATATAATACTGTCTTGTTATAAAATAGTACTGTCTCATTATAATGTAATACTATCTTATTATAAAAAAATATTATTTTATTATAATGTAATACTATCTTATTAAAAAGTAATACTATCTTGTTATAAAATAGGACCGTCTTCTTGTAAAATAGTTCTATCTTATTGTAATGTAATATTATCTTATAATAAAAAATACTATCTTATTATAATATAATACTATCTTATTGAAAAGTTATACTACCTTATCGTAAAATAATACTTTCTTATTGTAATATAATACTATCTTATTATAAAAGAATATTATCTTATTATAATATAATATTATCTTATTAGAAAGTAATAATGTCTTATTATGAAATAGTACTGTCTTATTTTAGTGTTGCTTTATAACTATAAAAATAATATTATTATAATATAATATTATCTTATTGAAAAGTAATATTATCTTGTTATAAAATAATACTGCCTTATTATAATATAATACTACCTTATTATAAAATAATATTATATTATTATAATATAATATTACCTTATTATAAAGTAATAAAATCTTATTATAAAATAGTACTATCTTATTGTAGTGTAATATTGTCTTATTGTAAAGAAATATTATCTTATTATAATATAATATTATCTTATTATAAAATAATGCTATCTTATTTTAAAAAAAATACTGCCTTATTTATTGTAATACTATCTTATTGAAAAATAATATTGCCTTATCATAAAACAGTACTATCTTATTATAATGTAATACTATCTTATTATAATATAATATTATATTGAAAAGTAATACTGTCTTGTTATAAAATAGTACTATCTTGTTTGAGTGTTACTTTATAACTATAGTGGCAATTCGGTCATTTCATATCATTTGGGAGCTGCTTTTAATTTATGTTTGGAATGAAAAGCTACTTTTACTTAAAACTTAAATAGGAAGCTGCTTTTAAGTTAAAACTCAATAAGAAAATTTTCACTAGTTTATCCTAAAATAAACTTTAAAAAAGAAAAAAAAATATTGTTCATAAAAGAGAGGCTATTTTTAAGAATTTTTGTTGTTTGGTAAACTAGTAAAAACTTTTTGATTCTAGTTTTAAATTAAAAGTAGCTTCCTAGTTAAATTTCAAGTAAAAGTAGTTTTTCATTTCAAACATAAATTAAAAATAGCTCTCCATTTAGTATGAAATTATCAAATTATCTCTATAATTATAAAGTAATACTAAAATAATATTGCCTTGTTGTAAAATAGTATTTTCTTATTATAATATAATACCATCTTGTTATAAAATAGTGTTGTCTCATTATAATATAATACTACCTTATTGTAAAGAAATACTATTTTATTATAATATAATACTATCTTATTAAAAGATAATACTGTCTTGTTATAAAATAGTACTATCTTCTTATAAAATAGTACTATCTTATTGTAATGTAATATTATCTTATTAAAAAATTATACTGTCTTGTCATAAAATAATACTATCTTATTATAATATAATACTACTTTATTGTAAAAAGATACTATCTTATTGTAATATAATATTATCTTATTGAGAAGTAATACTGCCTTGTTATGAAATAGTACTATCTTATTTTAGTGTTGCTTTATAACTGTAAAGATAATTCGATCATTTCATGCTATTTGGGAAGCTGCTTTTAATTTATATTTGGAATGAAAAGATTTAGTTTAATTTCATACCTTTGTTTTGGATAATCATATTATCCCACGATAATCTTGATTAATCCTGAGATTCTGGAAGGAGCCACGCACATACCTAGCCTCTACTGATATCCACTCGGATGGGATCTAGAGGTCTTCTCCTTCTGAATAATCTTTTCAAAAATTAGATCTGGATCTAATCTTAAAGTTCTTCAAAAAATTTTTGAAGAAGCAACGGTCATCTCTTTCAGCAGTGCTGCCTTCTTCCTGATCTGGATGCCTTTCTTTCTTGGATTGCACTTGAACCCATGCCCAACTCTTTTGGACGTGGAGAGAAGAGAGAGATGATTAGAGGAAGGCATGGAATAGAGGAGGGCAGCCTTGCGGTGTGGTGAAAGGAAGAAGCTCTATAACCCTAGGTGTAAACAGGGTTTAAATAGATCATATTGTGCCATACAGTGCCACATCATCTCAGTCAATTAGAGATCTTCATTTAATCATATCTAAATCTGATTGGTGGGATGATATCATCTGATCCAATCAGATGAGAGTTCCTAAAAATTCACATAGGTGGCACCAAGACTGGATAAAGCAAAAGTTTTTGGCGCCTAGGTGTTTAAACCCATCAAGAAATCCTGGAGTCCTATCTGTATGGGACTCCATCTCTTATCCACATGGGGAGCATACTTAGGGTGACGTGCGCCCTCTCTCTTGCCTCTTTTAGCAGGAGGACAAGAGCCCTATGTGCTCTCCTATTAGCGCATGACACATGACCCTATGTCCAAGTATCTAGGGTCAACTGTTGACCTATGTTCAAAAATAGAAATTAGCAGATGACAGAAATTGGCAGGTGTTATCTTAAATCCATCTAATGAATTAAGATAACTCTTTTTTGATCTGGATAAGCTTCAGTCAGATAAATATAAGGTTCTTGAGTGAGCCCAAATAAATTTGGCTCGGTTGAGATGAACCAAAATGATTACAAAAGAAGAATGTTAGGCTCAATCATGTGCTAGCATGATTTTTTTAAATCTAATTGAATCTATTTCAAATCAATTGAACTGGATTAGTCTAATTGATGATATCCAGATTCAAATTCTTATTTGTGTAATTTAGTTAGGTTCAGTTCCGTATAGTAATGAGACATGTCACGATCTCTATCATCGACATCATCGAAATATCTTTCAATAGATCAGAACTTTTCTGATTCATATAATTAGAATGATCGATTATCTAAATCATTCTAATTGCTCCCAAAATCCATCAGTGATACCTAGCAGTATATGGTGACAATCCATTAGAACCAAAAGCAAATCTTTCGGTGCAGCTACCTATGTGGTTGGATTCTTCTATCTTGAGCCCTGACAGGATTAGGATTAAGGTGAATTCATCAAACCTAATATCCATTATATAAATTAATCATTCGATTCGAGTCCAATGTGAAACTCTAATAGAAACTCTTTCTATCATCTTTACTCTGTCAAGGCTATGAGCTTAAGGACTCAATCTCATGATTATCATAGGACTGCTCCTCATCTACCAAGATAGATAGATCTTCTATTGGTACAATCCAATTTCTATAATGAACATGTTATAGCCAACATACACCTCAGAGTTCCGAATGGCTAGGAGATCGAGTTATAGTATAGTCAAACTATAATACCCTCAAGGCGAACTGCCGATGCACCTCAGATCAAAAAATCAGACACACCACTGCGGCAACGAGTTAGTCATCGATGAGAAGGTTGATTTTCTTATGACTGCTCGAGGTGGTCATGCTCAGTGCCCTCGTTCTCTAACGAATATCTGTACTCTCACTCCGGTGTCTCCACATCATAGATTCAAGATATATCTATCCTTAAAAAGTGATGTACACCAATCTTCCGGATCGATCACCATCCTCGTGATGATCCTACGGTCAGGAGCAGTTTATGAGTTAATTATGAAAATTCATGTCTTAAATTTTTAATTTTTGAAAATATGAATTATCATTACCATTAACTCAAATGATGTATCATGACACTTTAAATACACACTGTGATAGAAAATAATCTATTTATTAATTTATAGTTAAAATTATAAAATTATCATTAGAAATGTATTACAAATGTCAGTCAATCTGGCTTCTAGGACACACATCTAACAACTTTTACTTAAAACTTAAATGAGAAATTGATTTTAAGTTAAAACTCAATGGAAGAATTTTTACTAGTTTATCCTTTTTATAAAATAGTACTATCTTATTGTAATGTAATATTATCGTATTGTAAAGAAATACTATTTTATTATAATATAATACTATTTTATTGGAAAGTTATACTGTCTTGTCATAAAATAATACTATCTTATTATAATGTAATACTGCCTTATTGTAAAAGACTACTATCTTATTGTAATGTGATATTGTCTTATTGAAAAATAATATTATCTTGTTATGAAATAGTGCTGTCTTATTTTAGTATTGCTTTATAACTGTAAAGATAATTCGGTCATTTCATGTTATTTGGGAAGCTGCTTTTAATTTATGTTTGGAATGTGGAGCTACTTTTACTTAAAACTTAAATGAGAAACTAATTTTAAGTTAAAACTCAATGAAAGAATTTTCACTCGTTTATTCTTTTTTTGTTTACCCCTTCTGTTATTGCAAATAATGGGATGATGTCCCAACAACCAGATGCACATCTCGTTGACTCTTGTTTCTACTGACTGAAAATAAAGGATTTATTCACGCGTTGAATAAGGATATCTTGATTTTATCTTCTCTCTTTGTTGGAGTTCCACCGGTTGCATGCGTTCCATCTCAAAGAACTCTTGGTGGAGGTATCTTCAGAGGTTGTGTTGTTGATCGTAAAGAACTGGCGCAAATGCATGATTCAAAGCTAATTTGCGAGTTGCAAAATCTTACTAGCAAAAATCAAGGAACAAAGCTAATATTCGTTATCCAGAAAAATATGGTAAGTCACACCAAATCTTTCTTTTGTATTTTTTGGCAATGAAGAAAAATGAGTTGTCAGGCACTTTTGTAACCTTCGTGTTGGCTGAGACATAGACAGCCCCTTCCCCACATAAATATTGTGTAATAATTGCATGAAATTGTTATTCGACGACTTGATTACCCAACGAATTTAAATTTGGGAGTTTTGCGCTGGATGCGAAGAAACGACAAAAGGATGTTGCGGTCCAGGAATTTTGGAGGTCTCGGTGCCATGAAGGAGTTTATGCACTGTTTGCCCAAATCCTTCCGACAACGTATTCTGGGATAGCTAATTAGCTATCGTCCCACCGAGGGAGCATATGAGGTCCTGGTGGAACAGCTTATGCAGCAGTACATCCACGAAGGGAACATTTTTCACATCCACCCGCTAGGCTAGGAAGGGAAGATTTCTCACCAGCACTTGATTGCGATTCTAATCACGATATGATCTTAATGTTCAACGTACTTTATCAAGTGAAATGCAAAATTGCAATCAAGCACAGCATCGTGTACTCCAACAATGCGTCAGTGCCTCCAGTACACCACGACCATATCACTTCACTTCCACGTCAAGGACTCCAGACGCTCGAGTAGCGTAGATGCCTCCTTGATATTCAAGTCAAGTGGTTAGAGCCGCTCCATCATGTAGCTCAGTCGCTTAATTTAAATGCAACCGTGTTCGTCGAAAGAAGAGTGTTTATTAGAAAGGCAAATTAAATTTTAATGGCATTTTTCATAGAAAACTCGCAAATTTTACAACATAGTTGGATAACATTTTCGTTGCAAACAAGCTTCTTGGAAGAAGAAAAAAAGAAAATCTCAAAAACGTCAATAGAAAATAATACATTACGTAGCATCAACGAATCTTGGAGAAATGTAAAGACGAGGCAAGCAAATAATTTTCCTTCGCATGATATGGTATTCACATTTACAATTTTTCATTCAACTGATATACAAGACCATCACTTCAACCATTTTCACTATTTTCATTCCGAAGACGCCAAACTGAATTTTCACTACAACCAAAATTGAGCACATCAGATACTGAATATTACTTCAGAGGGTTGCTACTTCATGCTTGCCCAATCCGAGCGTGGTCCATCCGAACGCGCTCCAACCTGGTCTTGGATATGCAGAACACGGTGAGGCAAATGCAAGCAGCGAGTTTTCATAATTAAGCGATTCCACAAGACCCGAATGCCCAGATATACACCCACAAACCACCGAAAGCTTCTGGGTTGCAGAATCTCTTGCCATGTAATCTCTGGATATATGACCATCACCATAATAAGGAATAAAGCAACAAAGGGTCTACCAATCTTCAATGTCATCTTCTTCGCTTTCCTCAGAGTTGCTTCCTTTTAATTGATCCATAACCGACCAATCCGAGTTATCCTCCCGTCCTTCTGGATAATGTAAAAGATTTTCATCCTTATGAACATCTAGCAATGTTTGCGCCCGAAGCCATTTAACTGCAGATCTACATTCAGCAGCAATGTAGGACATGCTGCACAAACTGGAATTGTTGTTGATCTCACCTTTCTCCAACAGCATCTGCGTCTGCATTTCCAGACAGAGATCAATAGAGGCTATAAAGATGGAGTAGAGTGGTGCACGTGTAATAAAAAGACAGGTCGACAAAATGACCATGCCAAGGTGGGGCTCAAGAGTAATCGACTTACATGAGATCCAGATCAATAAAGAAGGTTAGATGAAGTCATGAGATACGGACCTATCCAAACTTTCAGGGGCATTTAAGCATCTAATAATACATATAAACCAGGACTTGTATTTTCATTTTCTTTCCTATTAATTTGTGCTTGGTGACAGTATCGATGGCTTGGTTCCTGATGCAGAGATCCTGCAGACATGTATCGATTTCGAAGTGGGGTTATATGTTGAAGTTAATTCTACAAAATTATTTTTAGTCCTGAAGCAGGCTACAAGAGGTAAACTGATTAGAGAAAATAATTTGGCTACTGCACGGCAAGGAACAGAAGTTATCTCTTCTTAAAGTGCTTTTCCTCCAAGAATTTAAGAGGCTGGACAAAGAATAAATGAATAAAAGGGCACGACTGTTCTATTTTCAATAATGCTGACAACCAACCTATGAACAAGAAATATTGATGGCATCAACTAACAACACAAGAAAATTTTCCCTCTCTAAATAACTTTTATAGAACAAAGCACCAACAAACCCCAGATTCTGCTTAGCCCCTGAAGTTCCCAATTGGGCAGCTGGATTTGCTGAAAGGAGCATGGCATCAAGCCAGAAGCAGAATTATATGGAAATCACAATCTGGAGGTCTTTCTCGACTGGGGCATAGCCTTTATGGTTTCTACCACTGGGGCTCCCTGATTGACAACCGAAAGTTCATCCTCCTTACAGAGAGAACAGAACAGATAACTATTAACTCTTTTCACATACACTATTATGTGACATATCAGTTTTAGATAACTGCTATCTTTTAACAGGGCCAACAATATCAGCTGATATAATATAACTGATCTACCTTATTGTGTCTTGATGACTGCTCGACTTGCCAAAGCCTTGGGCGGCGGATGGTGTGCCACCTGCCATATAAGGCCCATAGTTAAGAAGCTTCATCTCAAACTGATTATATACTACCATTATAGAAATAACTGAGCAAAGAGACCTTGAAGGTGAAGGCTTGGAATTTGCAAATAGTACCCCACGTATTGCCACCAAAGCAGCAAATGATTGTGCTACACTTTCCACTTCATATATATCAGGTATCAATTGATGCCTTGTTGGGCGTAGAACACCACCAAGAAGGCAATCAGCATCACTTAAATAAGATGTGACCAACCATACATTATCAACTTCATCATCACTGATAAAATCAAGAACTGCAGAAAGAACGTGGGTCTAGTTACATTTACAAGAATACTTAAATATCATGACATTCAGAGTGCAACTGAAGTAGCAAGGTTAATTTATTACTCGGATTAAATACCAATTTACAACCTTAAGCAGTCCAAATTAAGATAACAAGCATTTTATGGGATAAGTTACATTTATGGGCCTGCCCCGGTGGTAATACTCCTCCAATTAGAACAAGCAAAGTTTCTAGGTTCAATTGTTGGGTGGTGCAATTCCAAAAGGCTGGACCTGGGTAAGCATGGTGGGGTGGCTTTCCCTCCATTTAAGGTTCACACTTGGGCAACAAAGAACAAATTCCATGCTAAAGATTCAACCAGCAATATTGAAACATTGAAATTGCCATTGGATGGATCAAAAATCATTTTCTAGAAGCACGCAACACAGTGTTGTCTTTTCCACAAGTTTCTCAACTTCATGTTTAATTTCGTGCATCGAATAAAAGCAGAAAGTTTCATTTAAATGAATTGATCAAGAAGCAACAAACAGGATCGAAGTGTAATTTTGCATAGGTGCAACAAATCATTCAAATGGTTAGCAAGCAGTAACTCTGTCTTGCAAACACATGCACCTTGCTACAATTTTATGAGCATGCCATACAAGGGTGAGCTACGATGGTAAATATATTAATTTTGTTGAAGTCATTCTTACCTAAATCTAGTAGAATACATGTTCTCATGTGTGTATATATATACACATATATACATACATACAAGTTATTTGCTTTTGTTACTCTATATAAGCCTCCCATATATCAGCTTAACACATGAGCCCCTAATTGATCCATACCCTTCAAAAATTTCAAGTTTTGAACCAATAGACTTGTAGGCATGGTTTGCCAAACCAACCCAAATCATGCAGTTCCACACTTAATTGGTTCAGCCAAGCCAGGTAAGTTATCAAGCCCCTCCCACCCCTAGTTCACTGCAGTAAAACCCCTCCCCAGCCCCCTGGTTCAATTTTAAACATCCCCAATCCCCATAATGATTTGAGCCTCCCCCCAATCATGATTGTTCAAAAGACCCACCCCCACCCCAAACTGCTCGCAATCATTTGAGGGTTGTGATGGCCCTCCTCACCCTCCCTCTCTCCATCTCTCACTTAGGGTTTGGGTTTAGAGGGCCCATCTCCCTTCCTCCTATGCATTTTCAGTATGGCTCAGAGCAGCACGATATGGACCCATACCATACCAAATCCATCACCGGCCAGTACACCCTCTGGTATCAGTTCAGCAAACTTGCTTGCAAGGATTCTAAATTCACATCCTAACAGTATTGATCAGTCCATTAATCCTACTAAACAAACACATTACAGAATATGACAAGCATGACAATTATATAATATGATAAGCATGACAATTACATAATATGACAAGCATGTGCATGATGATGTATGTGGTTGCAATAACGAGAAATAGTACTCTGTGATGGCAATGACCTGGCAGTTGACCACAAGTTTTCTTTACCCATGCCTCATAACAACAAATGATACTAAGATGATTTTAATAATTGAACTACTTAAAATAGTTTTTGTTGAATAACAAAAGATCGTGTTGGCAGTGGCTTTGATGCATTTCAATTTACTTGATATCACTAACAATCACAAACTATTGAGGTGAAAATAGACTTCAAAAGAACATGTTTGATCCAGTCAAATGGACTCATGACTTGTTGATTCCATTAACGTGGTTCAAAAAATTATGTTCTTTTAGGTAATTTTTGATAATTGCCTACATCAAGAAATTAACTATCCACAACTCAATGGAGGTTAGCAAAAAGAAATTTCCTGAACAACACAATGCAGTCGAAAGGAACAAGTCGGAGCACCATCATCTACAACATACATAGGGGGAGACCATATTTTGTCACTAGTATAACAGAAGGCCATATTGTGAATGACCTCATCAAATTAACTAAGTGATCCATCCAAGACATGGTTTTGAGTCCATCCATCAGAATGGCCTCCACAAAGCTGAACTCTTGCTAATTGCCACAGAAAAAAGGAATCAACACTTTCTCTTCGTGATACAACAGGCATGCATAAAACAGAAGAAGAAGAAGAAGAAATTTGAAATTTTGTTACAAATAATTTATTAGAGCATCCACATTCTTGTATGAATTGTAAATACTCAGCAAGTTTCTAGGCATGATGAAGTGGAAAGCCAGGATAATGATAGAAGTATTACCATTTTCATGGAGAAAATCAACAATAGGCTGCACTTGCCCATGTGCCTGCGAAAGAATTTTCTCTGGAGTATCCATTTTTAGTGGATTCCTTGCAAATCTCTCCTGCAGCGGAAATGAATCTGGTTCTACAGCAGCAACTGACAATATGATCAAGACACAGGACAAATAAAGAATAAGATCCTCCAAGAGATAATAAATACAATATAAAAGGCAAACAACTAAAGTTGATTCTTTTACTTTTTTCATACATGGCCAGAGAGCAGGTAATGTTGTAGGAGACAGTAGCATAGCAAGGTAAACATATGATGATTACACCAAAAAGTAGGTGATAAGGTTTTATTATGTTCAACTACCCAGGATAACAATGAGGCCTTGCTAGTAAAGGTGGAAAAGTCTCAAAACAAAACAAAAAAAAAAGAAAAAAATGAAGAAGAAGAAGAAGAAGAAAAACAGTCACAAATTGAATTTGTTAACTCAAGTACAAAAGCCAAAGATAAAGAATGATTGCCTAATTAAATATACAAACTAAAAAAAAAAACTTCCATGATGTAAAGAAAACATCAGCTACTAGATTTTGATGCTGAATTGCTGATCCAACAATCATACCATGGGATCCATGGAGATGGAGACCCCGTGATGTGATAAACAGAAATCTTGCAATGCAACTGAAACCTGAACAACTTCATGATGGTTTGTCCATGAATAAAATAATAAATACTAGCAAAAGCTAGAGTGATTGTACAAGATAAAGGTGGTAACATAGAAGAGAGCTACTATGCCTTTGAATGGTGGAGACTCATGGTGAATTACTGGAACACAGCATTTTACAAATTTTACGAGATCTAAACATGATGGTCTCATGATCCTAGAGATGATATCCTTGATTACAAAAAGCACAACCAGTGCATGAATTACAACTAACAAATATAGAAGTTGCTGCAATCATAATTAGGCTCTAATCAAATTATCAGCCAAGGAAAACCACCAAACGTTTAATCTATCATTCAAATCCACTAACTACAGTAAGGGGTGCACTCAAGGACAATCTTCACTGAACGCATGTAGAAATGAGTTTGGATGCACTAGTCTTTTTTTCTGTTATACATAAACGAAGTGAGAGAATTGGATGGGGTGGAGAGAGATGTTTTACATGGATTGATAGTGGTTGAGGGGAGACTTCACAAAGTTACAGAACAGAGGAGGACCAGAGGCAGATTCATGGCAGTCAAGCAAAAAAATTAAGATTTTCAAGAGGATTAGGATTTTGGGTCTTGGGAAGTCTTCTCTCCTGGTTCCCAAATCTCTAGAGCAGCGCACGCTAGATCGACCATTAGATGAAGATCCAAACATTAAACCTGTAACATAATATTAATACAATGTATAATATTTATGCACCATATAATACATAGTAAACTTGAGTCAGGTCTTAGTTGGGTAGGATTGACCCAAAGCCAAGCCCGATCCAATTCTTAATCAGGTTATTTGAGTCATAAACTCCCAATCAGGTTGTCAGTTTCATAAAAACCTACAAACTGCTATTTAAATGGCTAGGTTTCAAGACTTGTTGGATCAGGGCCTATTTTAAGACAAGGCATACATTAAACACAATCATCACACTTTAAGAAGATAGTATGGTATGGGAATTTATTGGTCATTCACAACAAAAGAAATGCTGAGCTTTAGGTTTTTAGAACCTGAAAAGATTTAGATGGTGGTCATAAAAAAAATTGAGAACTCTTGGTTCAATAAAAATAACATAAAATTTCAAAGTGATGAGAAATTCATGGTCCATCAAGCCACTGATGATGACAAAGTGATGTAGTTACTGGGTCAAAAAAAAAAACACAGACAAACATCACAAAATTCAAGAATGCAACAAAAGTATTAGCAAATATAAAAGTAGCTTCCCATGCATTTATTTGGATCTCCTGAAGACAATCTTGGTAGACTGCAGAACAAAATTATCAAACTAGGTGCCAATCAATACCAAACTTATATATCATGCTACATATACAATCTTAAGCAATGAATATATATAGATATATATATATATATAGACTTACACACACACATGTATATGTAGATGTGCATATACATGTGTAAACATGTGCGTGTGTGTGTGTGTAAATAAAGAGAAAATCATTATACATACCCCGTGCACATAGATCTACTGCCACCCTCTTATTGTGCAAAAACTTCCCCAAGGCATGGAATATTGTAAGTGTTTCATCTCTTCCACATGGCAAGGATATCTTGCAATCAGGGTTCCCATCTTCAAGGCTTGAATTTGACAATAAATTGGACTTATCGGAATTCATTTCACAATAAGAGTCACTTAGACTTGATGCAGGCAAAGAAAAAAATCTATCTGGTTTCAGACAACAATACTGCAAAGATGTTATAGCATGTCGGATGTCGCCTCCACTGGCTTTTGCTATCTGATCTATCCACTCTGCAGTCACATGACACTTCTCTTCCTGGCATATTTTATTAAGTGTTTTCCTGATAGAATTTACGGTAATAGGATTGAAAGCTACCTGCAGACAATTAAATTGAGACACTTCTCTGCATAATTTGATGATTTACTAACTGTACAAAAGGTTTGCAGGAAACCCTACCTTATAAGCCCCAGCTCTCTCAAGAGATGACACAAGTTCTTCCCAGTAGTGTGTAGCATTGTCGCCAGACTCAGTTTTATGATACTCGGTGATCAAAATAATTGTTGGAACTTGAGTTGATTGAGTGAGAGTTGTTAAGCATTTATTTAATCTTGCAAAAGCAACTCTTCCAGCTGTCACAGGAATGTCATCGATTAAGAGAATGACTGGTTTGCTTGATCCTCCTATCTTCATTGGATGAAGCAATGAATACTTTCTGATCTTTTCTACAAAGTTTTCAAACTCATCCAACTTTGACATGTAGCGTATTTCTAAAACATGCATCAGCATCAGTTGTTATAAAATAAAACAAAAATTAGAACACCAAACTGTCTAATAATTATAACATTTTACAAGGAGAAAGTCTTAGCCTGACAAAAGCCTATCAAAAGTCTGACTTATCTGTTTACAGAGCAGTTGTCTGGTGAATAGTTCCAATATGTGAGAATCAAAAATATCAAGTTAACCTGCAAACTTAATTGCAACTGCAATGTGAAGTACCTGAATTAGTATTATGTATATACTCTTGCCAGAGTGTAGGTGTGGGAGTCATCCATTCACACAATTCAGCTTCAAGTTGTGATGCTATCACATGAACAGCTGCCTGCAAGAGAAATTTTGCCCTCATATCTGTAAGTCCTGAAATAATTTTAGTATAATGTTACAAAATAATATGATATAATAGTTAGCTATATTACTAGAAGAAAAACTATAGCTTCAGATGAAAGTGGATTACAATCAACAAAAGAAAGCTTCTTCCCGTGGATGAGTGTCTTATCTGATTATTTAATATTATGCAATAATTAAGAACACCGCAACTAAAAAAGCACCATTTTTCAATCAGTTTTCTGACATATGAGCTTCAAAGTTTAGAAGTTTGAGCATCGATATCTGGAAAAAGTTCACATCTACATGCTTAGAATGTTCCGCTTAGAAATGAACAGCGAAAAACTAGCCAAAGAAGCTAGATTAGTATGCCAGGAAGATTGTAAACATTAAAAATAAATAGGTATTCAAACTATAAAGGATCAGCTGTTACAAATATCAGTTCATTTTATAAATGAGAGGAAATATGCTTAACAGAACCAATTAGTAATAGCCAATCTGTTCTACCTTTTACAACCAGCTACCCTTTTCATTATAACATTATGGAAACAGTAGAATCAAGGGGTGTACCCTTTCTATATGATACTACCCCCTATCAGGGGTATTGTATTGCAACCAGGGAATTCCGTACCAGCCTGAACCGGCCAGTACACCCTGTGTCAAGCCATACCGGCGGAGAATCGGGATAGTTCAGCTGCTGAGAAAATTGATACACTGGAGGAGGGAGAGGAAAAGAAAGAGAAAAAGAGGAAGAGAGAGAGAAGGAGAGGAGAGAGAGGAGACACCGTCGGAGGCTGGTGGTGGCCCGTTGCGGCTGCGGGAGGGCCATAGAAGCCTCCGTAGCTCAACTATCGCCCGATAGGGCTTTTAAACGCGCGAGTAAGAGAGAGAGAGAGAGGAGGAAGAGACATACTAGAGGGAGGTGCAACTAGCGGAGGGGCCACCAGCATTTGCTGGATGGCCGCTATGGCCACCGGACGACAAAGACCGCGCGAGCAGAGCCGCAACCGCGGAACAAAGGCTGTCCCTGTTCCTTCATCGCATTCTTTAAAAACAGTGATGAATAGTGAAGTTGGCAAACCCATTGGCGGCTTTATTTTTTAAATTTTTTAAAAACTGTTAAAAACAATAAAGCCGGCAAACCCATTACCAGCTTCATTTTTTGAACTATTTTTTTAAAAAAATCAAAAATAATGAAGCTGGCAATGGATTTGCCAACTTCACTTTGATTTGTCGACTTCATTGTTTTTCGGATTTTTAAAAAAATCCCATGAAAATGGAGGCAATGCCCCTGTTTCATGCCCACGACGCCACATGCATGGAACGCACCGTCCGGCAGCCACGGTGGCCAGCCGGAGGCCCGGTCCAGTGGCTTCTCGGACGGCTTACCCTCCATTTTTGGTCTCCCTCCCTCTCTCTCTTCCTCTTGGTTTATCTCCTTTGTCAATGTCGGTTCGCACCGGTCCGGTCCGGTATGGACCCATACCGACCCATACCATCGGCTAGCCGGCACATGTCCTGATTCCGAGTCCGCAAACCTTGACTATAACGATATCAAATTGGTCTCATATGCCAAACCAACCCTCGTACCAGACATACTGACATTGTATCAGCATGGTACCGGTTCAGGATTCGGTATCGAGATTGCAATGGTTCCTGTATAGCTAATCTCTACTATTACAATCTAAACTCCTTGGACCAGATGACAGACTACACACATTTCTAGTGTCATGATCTCTATAGAAACTCCAAGCTCTCATAATCAGGTATCTCCTGGCTCACTTCTTGCTAAAGACAGAAGAAAATAAACCGGCCAAAAGTGGAAGCATATACAAAAATAATAAAATCTTTTATTAAAACAGAAACATGGCCCCCATGCTTCCTCTCATATTATAGTATACCAGCCCAACACTAGTGAGATGTTATGGCAAATTTGTTATAGCAGAACAAGAAAACCAGAATGACTAGTGATTTAATATAATCCTCGAATGCACCACTTGAGCACCAAAAGCAATGAGGGATCAGTGCCTGACAGACTGATCACAAACAGGTGAAAAGCATCAAAGCCTTACAAAGAATAAACAAAAACATACAGATTTTCCAACTCCAGCTTGTCCAGTGATAACAAGAGCACAGTTGCCGAAGCCTTCCTGTTATACAGGGAGAAAAGAATCTCATTATAGTACACCTGTTACTATCACAGAAACTAAAAGAAACTCGCATGGTCAAACAAACAGCTAGGAGCATGTGAGACATTAAAGAAATAAATCATGTAAATAGCATATCAAGGGTCTGCAAATCAAATCAGTACAAGAAATATTGATATTAATCAGTAAAACTTTAGCAAGTCAAAAATATGGTAGACCTGCATACTATCTATAGTGTAGGAGCATAATACTCTGGCTTTTTAGTTAATAGGGAGCCATTTGGTCTACGTAGCTTAGGATTTTGATTTTCTTTGAAGAGTGTTGGTATGATTAAACATCAGTATGAAAGAGTCTATTTTTCAATTTGATGGCAGCCAATGGTCTGGAACACCATAACAGTAGATCATCAGCTACCATTCACGAAAATTAGGAAGCATTCTTCTGTTCACTATATTTTTTGGTCAAAAATTGTTTCTCCACACTCAAATAAAGAACTCTTTCATTATGCTACCTAGAATTTCTATTGATTTTCTTGCATCACTCCTCACTTTAGAACTTAAAGTATGCACAATGATTTTATCAGAGTAGTCAATCCTATGTGCATATGATCAAGTTTTAACAGTGCAACACAAGTTTTGCAAAGATATGACAAGGGTAAAAAATCAATGAACAAAGAGTGAAGCACTTACATATCTAAGCATACACCATTCCAAGAAAAAGAATCAGGTCTCACTAATCAAGTCCATTTGGTTAAGAAAAAAGGTAATGATAAGATTAAATCACCTTAGGTGTCTTTACCCTTTCTTCCATCCATTTCTTCACTTCTTCGATCTGAAATGCAAAATTTCAGGAAAAAAAAACATTTTAACAGATATAATTTGCAGTTATAAAGCCCAAGAAAAAAGTTAAAGGTGCGACATTATACTAATAAGAAATAAGCGGCAGGGATTTTGCCAAAACAGCATTAGCATATGATCACATTATCACTCACCTGTGGATGCAAGTCACTTGTTTTGTCAATGTTTGAAAAAAAAAAAAGTTGAAAAATTTGGGTAAGATCTGTAGAAGCAGGTAACCTTAACCATATATGTAACATGAAGCCCAAAGGACAAAGATCGTTGCCATCCTTGTCAACGAACACTCATGCAGGTCCCTTTTGGAGTGGTTATTCTAAGCTGGGATTGTGGGAGCACTTAGAGAAAATAAAACTTGAGAGCATACATGTGAGTTAGTGTTGTTTATGGTAAAACAGAAAAATCATACTAAGCCAGCAGCTTGGTAACACACAATATTGGAACAGAAAATTCCAAAAAAAAAAAAACAAAAGAAAAGAAAGGTGTTCAGTTGAAAGTGAAACAAACTTAGTTCAGCAGCAAAATTAGCTGTTTACTAGGCATGTGGAACAAGGCTGAAATTACTAGAGTCAACAATTGCTTGATTGGATTGCCCTCAAAACATAAAAAATGATATATACATACCATTAAAAAGCAGTCTGTTCTAACAACTTAAAAAATGCTTCATTCAGGCCACATTCGGTTGCTGAATAAATTTGAAAGTGATAAGCAGAACTTATTCGGATAAGTTTGGTGGTATAGGACTTATTCCGCAGGATAGGATTTTTGTGTTTCTGGTTCAATGGATAATTGCATGGGATATCTTTTGTTGATGCCATTTGGTTGGAGGAACAAGTTCATGGGACACGTGCTTGTTTATACATTTTGGACAAAATTTCCCTTCTCCTTTGGTGAAAAGTGGCCAAGTATGGAGGGATTTTTCTCATATGATAGTGAACTACCAGGATTTCAACCCCCACCCCCTGCTTCCCCCCAATGCCCCACACCTGCCCCTAGCCCAAAATAATGGTATATTTTTCTTTAGACAAAATTACCCTTCTCCAATTTGCAGAAAAATGTCTGGGTATGGAGAGATTTTAACTTCTAATAGTGCCCTGCTCCCACCCATTCCATGCCTCACCCAATGGTCCCAATTAATGTTATATAAATTTTCTGCTGACCCATAGAGACATGTTCACTGGTGAAGTAGAAGAAGGTAATTAGATGCAAGGTTTTAAATATTGGTGGGATGTCGGGCATCCCACTAGCTTGAATGTTGGAATGGGATGAGTTGGGAAATGGACCAAAATGGGACAAAGCATCCACCATCCCAAATGTCGGTATGCAGAGCATCCCATGCCACAGAAAAGCCAAGATGACCCATCCCACAGTATTTAAAACATTGATCAGATGACAACATCATATAAAGTAACCATGACTCCAAACTATATAAGATCATAAATCTGAATTATGAGCAATAACTACACTTAAGAAGAACAATAAGTTTTCCAAACCCCAGTGGCAATAGCCATCATTTCAAGAGGTTTGTCCCTTTGTCAAAGGGCAAGTCTACTCCACAAGCCAAAAATGAGTGCTTGGCTAGATAAACCCCAAAAGCTCAGGGATAACACACCCCCCACCCCCACCCCTCCCTCCCCCAACAACACCAACCCGCCAAAAAAAAAAAGACCCCCACAGTGCATATTCCACATAAAAAATACTACCTTAGTGAATACAAACATAAGCCCAAAAGGATATATCCAAAGATTCCAAAATAGAATAATATACTCTAGAATTATGCCTGATAAGTTTCTTGCACATTTT
Organism: Cocos nucifera; assembly: GCA_006176705.1. Taxonomy (NCBI): domain Eukaryota; kingdom Viridiplantae; phylum Streptophyta; class Magnoliopsida; order Arecales; family Arecaceae; genus Cocos; species Cocos nucifera. The sequence continues at coordinate 2,442,045 of QRFJ01000026.1, read as the reverse complement.
ACATCCTTAATCTCCAAAATTTTTCTCTACTTTTAATTAACCATTTGGGACATTTTAGTTTTCAGATAGAGCTGGAGTCCATTAAACTACCAACTCTGTCAAAACCAAAACTTGTTTGCTCGCTAAAACCAAAAGCAAGGTTCCATATTGTGGTTTTGTGAGATTTTAGTCCTCAATTTTTCTACCTCCCACCCTTTTAAGGCTAATGGTCAGCCATCATCATTTACTTGTACTTTATCTTCCTCTTCAGTGCACATACCTTTTAAAACAAGTTTAAAGAAAATTTAATAAATTCAGGGATGAAAAATTCTATTGGTGGTCCTATACAACTACACATAACAAAAACCGATGGCAAAAAAAAGAAAAACAAATGTACATACTATCAAGGAATTAGTTAAAAGAGGCCAACATGCTCTTTATGTACAGCATCACTGCAAGAAACAAAACCTTCTTTTTGTGAACAGCAAGCTCAGGCAAGGATCGGGGTTTATGTTTGTCAACCCAAAGCTCCATCCCATCTGTGCATGTAAAACCTGATTCAAATTGTCCTTCTCAGCAAATAACAATTTGAAATTGCATATATAGTATATACAATCAAAAACATAGCTAAGCATGTTATATTACAAATTAAAGTTCACCATCTTGGTACCGGGCCCCATACCAGTGTCAATCTATTATCGTGTTGGTATGGGGCCGGTTCAGCATATCAAGTATCGGTACACCTCTCATCCCACATACTGGTAACCCCGATATGGTACAGTACACCCCATCCATCTGGTTCGGTATGATACGGCAAACCTTGCTATAAATGATTGCCTCTAACATCAACAATTGGCAAACAATGATGCATAAAGCCAGCACTAAATGCTTGGGTCAAGGCATGATGGTTATGTTTATGATATGATGAATCCATTCTAATTTGTCTAAGATGTAAACTAAACATGTTTCTACATTAACTAGCAGTGGATATGTAGAATTCTTCCTAAAAAATTGCCAATCTTTAGCCATTTCTCTAGGCAACAAAGATAAACCAGATACCAATGCATAAAAGAGAAAATAGGGCTCAGTTCCAAATTCAGGAACTTAAAAGTTCAAACAAAAACATACCTGGTGTTGTTCTAAATTCATGAAGACACTCACAAAAATCTTCAGAGAGCCAATCAAATTTAACCTTCAAGAAAGCAATAAAAATAAAAATTTCAGACAAAGCAAGCAAATAGAGTAGAAATGGAAACCAATGTATACAAAATCAAATCCAATAATTAAAAAAATATAAAACATTTAATTATAACTCATTCACTAAGTTGGCATGTTGAATATCAACCTCCCAAAGGATATAATTACTTTCTCATAACTAGATGGTGAGTAAGATGACCAACATATTTCTACTTTACTATAACCACCCTAGTACTCATCAAGTAATTAAGCTACCACCAAGGTTCGCAATATCGATACTAGATCCGTAGCAGTACCATCTCGGTACAGTGCCAATATGTCAAGTAAGGGCATCAACTCAACATATCAATACTCGACATGCCCCCTACTGATTCTGTACCAATATGATACAATATGCCCAGTATGCACTGAAACGGACCGGCAAAGTGCACCAAGGCTGCCACTGATAACACAAACCACTGTAGTCATCTTAAATCACTTCATACAAGAATCTAGTTACACCTCACAAACCTTGAATCTTAGTTTATGTGATTTTTCTTCATAGCATGCAAAGTGATGCAAAATATCAGCTAGTTTCCTATAATTTTAGAGAATTTTCTTTCTTTGCTTAGAAGTTTCTATATTTTCCTCATTTATTTTTCTTTTCATGTCAGGGACACTAGTGCATGTTGATCGAAAATGAGTTTTGGGATTCTTTTTTTTTTTTTGAGGGGGGGGCGGGGATGAGTTTCGGATCTTGAGACACTCACAACCAAAGTTTTGCCACACCATCTGGTACATAACGTATCATACCATACCATATATCGTACCGTACCAAACCACATGCCAACACTATAATGAAATGATACCAATACAACGTCCGGTACCAAGACGGCAAACCTTATTCGCAACAACCTTAGGTTACGTTTGATAGCCAGCAATCTATCCAGATTGTTGATAATTTAAAAGGGCCCCACCAGATTACCATATTTGGTATATCTTTTAAGTTAGTAATCCAAATTGCCAGGTAATCTAGATTACAGAGACAATTTGGATTACCAAATGGAGGGATGGCTACCCAAATTACCAAATATTTCGTAATCTGACAATGACATGTTTAGATGGAAATACCCTCATAAAAAAAAAACATAATATAATATTATGCTATATTATAATAATATTATAATATTATTATTTTAATATGAATATATTACAATAATATTATAATAATATAATATAGTAATATATGATAAAAGAATAATAACATATTATAATATATTATAATAATATTATAACAATATAATATTATATAACAACATATTATATTATATTATATTATTATAATATATTATAAATATAAATATATATTAGAATATATATTATATATAATATATAATATATATATTTTATTATAAATATAATATAATGGTATATTATAATAATATTATAACATAATATTATTTATATAATAATAAATAATAATATATGATCATATACTAAGATATATTATAATAATATTATATTATTATTATAATAATATATGATATATATATATTATAAATATAAATATATAATAGAATATAATATATTATATATAATATATATTGTAATATATAATATATATTTATATTATAAATATAATATTATATAATATAATATAATGTTATATAATATAATATAATGTTATATTATAATAATATTTAAAAAAAATGTTATATTATATAATATTATTATATTATTATTATATTATAATAATATAATAAATTTATATTATTGTATATATTATATTATATTATATTAATATATTATAGTATATATTAGAATATAATATATTATATATAATATATATTATAATATAATATATATATATATAATATATTTATAATATATATTTATATTTTGTGTGTGGGATATGATTTTTAATAAATTTGATTTGAGGATATTTTGAAAATTTAATGTTACATTACCAGTAATCCGATTGTCATACCAAACATGTCAATCAAGATTTCTAATAATTTTACTGCAACGGTACATGCGTGTATCAAACATAGTAATCAATATTACTGATAATCTATCTAGATTGTAGGTAATCCAGATTACCACTACCTGGTAATGCACCAAATGCAATCTTAGATTGAAAATTCAACCATGTTTAGCATAGCTGATAGGTTCATCATTTGGTACAATATGATTTTAAGGTGAAATGATCATTAGATGCAATTTCTTAAAGTAGGCTTATGGACCATTATACCAAAATTATTTTTCCATCATTGAGGACTTGACATATGACCACTAAAATTGAACACTAGTTGTCTCTCTTCTCTTCCTATTAAAAGATCCATCAGCCAGCTCCTCCCAAGGACTCAAAATTGGATTACAATCATAAATAATGAGGATCTTGATGCTATAGCTTTTTTTTTTTTTTTTTTTTTTAGATCCCTTAGATAATTTTTGCCTCCAATAGGTGTGTAGTTAAAGGTTATGATTAAAGTACCTTAATCAAACAAAGACCGGGAAGATTAGTAGGATTCATATTTGCTTCAATCTTCAAAGTCTATAATGGGATTAAGTTACAACCTATACTTCGTGTGGTTGTAATGTAAAATGTGAGTTCATTATATAACTATACATGCTGTAGGAAAGTCCAATAAGAAGCATTTCCAAAAAGTGTCTAAGTTACTAAAAATAATTTTGTCTATCAGTCAATTTGTTCATATGTCATGACGAATCTTTTTTATCTCAGTTAATGATTTAGATTGCCTTAAACATCTTCCATAACATCCTGCAAAAAACCTAGTTCAGGGTGCTTTAGAAATTAAGTCTTCCATAAAATTCCACAAAAACAATCTATGCGTTGTCAAGGTAATTTGATTTATTAATAAAGTTGTTCTTCTTTAATTTTTGCCTTGTTTCAGTGGTGAACTTCCTTAAGCTGATCAGTGCAAGAGGTAAAGCTCTATCAAGGCCTCTTGCTATATTTCATACTTGTTCAAGAGAAGAATTGTGATGTTTAGATTGCCTTAAACATCTTCCATAACATCCTGCAAAATACCTAGTTCAGGGTGCTTTAGAAATTAAGTCTTCCATAAAATTCCACAAAAACAATCTATGCATTGTCAAGGTAATTTGATTTATTAAATAAAGTTGTTCTTCCTTAATTTTTGCCTTGTTTCAGTGGTGAACTTCCTTAAGCTGATCGGTGCAAGAGGTAAAGCTCTATCAAGGCCTCTTGCTATATTTCATACTTGTTCAAGAGAAGAATTGTGATGTTCTACTTATCCCTGTTGATGTTATTTACGAAACAAGAAGTCCTATCCTCATCAATCTAGGACATAACTGATGACAATGATCATCAGCATATATAGGAGACAGAATCATATATTGCTGGAATTTAGGGTAAAAAGTATTGCTTATATTCCTTATCCTTTGGCATTTAAGTAGCTTTCTTTTTCCAAGTTTATTTTTTCCACTTTGCTCCTTAAATAGAAGTGCACATTCAAACTTCTTGATGCAAGTCTATGGGATCATGCATTGAAACATAATTATCAGGCCTTCTACAAAAACTTTTCCTATTGAGAAGGATGTTTTATATGATTGTACAGGCACTCACTTAGTCATTAGCTCTGCACATTACAACCTAGTTAACAGTAATTGCTCATGCTGCCAGTCTGTTCATTTCGATTTATTCAATACATAGGATAATCAAACCCTTGAAATTTATCGGGAATCTTTCCATGCTTACTCAAAAAATGTTATAGCATATGACCTCATAGATCATCATTCTCCTGGTTCTTAAATCTTTTGGAAAAAAATTGCAGGTTTCAAGCTCCACTGGCACATCACCCTGACTGCAGTTCAAACCACTTGGCAAAGGTTACTAGTAATTTATATGGGCAACTGTAACATATTTCTGAACCCGTTCATGGCTCTTGTGATCATTCTTTTGTGACCGTAAAAAAATTCCATAGTTCATGAATGTATTAAGAATACTAAATCTATTATCGCTTCATTCGACATCCTCAGTAGTTATTTCTGGCTTCGACTTATGCACTCCAGTTTGTGAACTACTTTTCAAAGTCTCAAGCAAAGTTGATAGCTCGAACTCTCCAATGTTCTACACCATCCATCATCGGTAATAGAAAAGATATGCGGCCTCAAAGGCATCCTTTTCGCAAATTATATGTCACACATTGTGATAAACCCTAAGAGGCTTCATCTCTATCTTCCTCGTCTCTAAATACCAAAATGTAATCAACTGAACCAATCCACATGAAAGAGGAAAAGATGAAATCCAGGCAATCAAGATTTTGTTTCTCAAAGAAAGAAGAGGAAGACGATGACATTGAAATAGGTAACCACTAAACCCTACCAAGAAGACTCTTTTGCGTTCACAAAATCAAAAACTTTGGTTGAAGAAACAAGAAGACAAAAAAAGAAAAAGAAAAAGAAAAAAGAAAAGCTATTTGAAGGGCCAAAAACCGCATACTACCTCGAGTTCTGGAGATGCTTCACTCGAGACGCGACGACTCTTCCCAACTCGAGGCCTCTTCGACGATACCGGTGGTGCCGTTCTTGATCTCGATTTCGAAGATTCGAGGCCCCCGGTCGCCGAGCCGCCACGGCCCTCGCCCTGTCCCTCAGAGGAGGAGGAAGATAGCACCACCACGGGCCTCCGCTTCCCCATCGAAGGACAAACCAGCTATCTCCTCACGGATCGATTGGAGCCGCCACTTCTTACAAAGGAGAGTGTGGCCCTGTACCTTCCGGGGATGGAATCGAAGGCATCGATCTCTTCCTTGTGCTCCGGAGTGGGGGTGGAGGATGGGGGAGGGGGGGGGTGAGGCGCCGTTCGGAGGGGAGAGAGATCAGTGATGGGCTTGGCGGGCTCTGGAAGGGTGGCTTCCAATGGAAGGAAAAGAGACGCGGACCGCGAGTTATTTATAGCTCGAAGGTGAGGGTACCTAAGTAATTCTGTTTAAACCGTCCGGTTCATAGGTCGCAGCGGCACATGAGAGCTGGTTCGGGTTGTCTCATCGGCGCGAAAGAATGATTGATTTTTTTTTCGACGTGAACAGTTGGATCACATACTGCACAGATCTCCGACTTCATTCGACCGTGGATTCGGACGAAGGAAGGCTTCTTTCGTATGAACCATAACATGATACTAGCCCGACGTGAACCAACTCAACCTGGCCCGAGCTACACTAACAAATTTAGATTTGGAGTTGGGGTTTGAGTTTAGATGATCAGCTTAATTGTCAAGTCGAAAACGAGAGAATAGAGTTGAGATTGGATTGGACCTTGACCCAAGTCAACCTTGCAACCTCTAGGACTCAACAAATGATTCGATCTCACAAACATGTAGCATTGGATCAAATTCAAATTAATATAGAATAGTTAATTATTTGTTGAGAAAAATCTTAGATCAATTACTGGCTTCCATAGAAATTTTTTCTAGGAGACTATGACCTAGAACCGTAGAAGGATTTGCTCTATTGAACATTTATTGGCCTCATCCGGTATTCACCACGGATGGCCAGTTTAAGATCAGCCAACGCTTCATATAACCATAAACGATGAAAGTATAAAACAATGTGATGTTAGAAATAAACACAAAAAGGGAGCATCAGTATATAATATCAGGGAAAATATGATTCAAATGAAGGAACATGCATGTCATACCTTTCAAGTTTTTCCTTCGGTCGAACTCCTACAGAATCCGAACTCTTTCCAAACTTCTCCTTCGGCCGAACTCCTCGCGGACTTCTCCCTCAGTGAGATTCCTCCAACGGATTACTCCCGGATAATCTCCACCAGACATATTCCCTTCAGGAGTCCGAACTCCTCTAAAATTGATATATGCCAAAGTCCACCAACCAATGCCTGCTTTCTTAGAGCTACGGCTATTAAATCTTGACAAACGATCGTCATCAGTCTGCCACAGACGACGCTACCGAACGGTATGGCTGTCACCATCAGCCTGACGATATCTTTCTTTTTGTATCGAACTCATCAAGCCTCGAGCGGTCCGCTGCCAGACAGCTGCAGCTATCACCATCAATCAAGCTCCGTCTATAAAAAAAGACTCTCTAGATACATTTTCTCTAGGCTCTAAGCTCTCTTCTTCTTTTCGAAACTCTACCGAGCTCTCGCCTGAGCACTCTATTTCTGTTGGCCAGAAGAGCTGACTTGATCGTCGGAGGATTCCGTTGGAGCCACCACCACCGACTACGGACGAAACTTTATTTTGCAGGTCATTGACGGCGACCTCATCTCCCCCAGCTTCAACTCGATCCGGCATTAACCAAATTCTGCACCAATAGAATTAGCGCTAGAGGAAGGACCTCTGTCTCTGAGGTACCTTTATTTTTAAAAGAGTGCTCAAGCGATCCTACTGACCTTCTCCTCTAAGATTTGTCTCCATCCTCTTATTCAATCCTAAGAAATGCCCTAAAAGAAGGTGAATATCCGAAAATCTACCACGTCTGCCGTGAGATCTAAGCCGGATCCATCCATCCCTGCTCCATCACCGACAGTTCAACCTCCACCTCCATTGACGGCCATGGTAGATTCGGAGCAGTTTGACCTGCTGATGCAGCAGGTTTAGGGCCTCACCGAGATGGTGCAGGCCATGCGGCAGTCTCCGATGGTGACTTCGCCAAGAAATCTGCCATCAGGATGCCAGAAATCGATCTCAAGAAAGAGTATTTGGGCTGGCATATCCATCACCACTGGAAAGGAGAAATAGAGAGTAGAGGACCTAAGTTTGGGTCATGGTTCTCTTCTGGAGGAGACCTTCCCCATCTGTAGCCGGAAGCCCTCCAAGGTCTGTGACTGAGGCGACGTCCTCAATCATAAACTGTGGAAGATGGACCGACGGATTGAGGAGCTCGCCACGTCACCCCGACTTATCTTGACGATGTCCGCACTGATCCTCCTTTCTCCCTCCGAATTATGCAAGAGCCCATCCCGCCGAACTTTGAACTCTCTCAATTTAAAAGCTACAATGAAATCTCTAATCCAGTTGATCATCTAGAGGCCTTCCAAATCATGATGCTACTCCATGGTACATCAGATACCATATTGTGCCGAGCCTTTCCATCTATCTTAAAGAGAGCAGTGAGAAATAGGTACTCGATGTTGAAGCCAGGTACAATCTTCTCTTTTGACCAGATGAGCAATTAGTTTGTGGGTCATTTCGTCAGCAATCGATGTTCACACCAAAGTTTGGATTTTCTGATGAATGTCAAGCAGAATGAGGGGGAATCCATCCGAACTTATGTCATCCGATTTAACGCTGCGGCATTAAAGGTCCGGGATCTAGATCAGTCTGTTGCGATGGCCGCACTCAAGGGCGGCCTTCAGAAGAACGATTTGCTATTTTTTTTAGAGAAGTACTCCAAGAACTTTGCCGACCTGCTAGCCCGAGCCGAGAGATATGCCCGTGCGGAAGAAGTCTTCAAGTTGAAGGATGAAGAAACCATAGGAGAGCGACGGACGGATGAGTGTAGTGGAACCGCCGCTAATGGAGGGCCGAGTAAAGTTCGACCGTGCTCAAGGACTCCTTCCAAGCGCAAGCGAGCCCGAACTCCTCCTCGAGCTCGTTATCAAGAAAGCTCCGATAGAAGGGCGCAAAGAAGTCCTTCCTCCGGAAGGTTCCACAACTACGTCCCTCTCAACGCTCCTAAGGCTTAAGTTCTGATGAAAATTAAGAATCAGCTACCAAGATCAGAAGAATTATGATCTCCTCCAAACAAGTGCGATCGAAGCAAGTACTATCTCTACCATCGTGACCACGACCACGACACTGAAGAATGCGTTCAACTCCGAGACAAAATTGAGGAGCTCATCAGGAGAAGTCGGCTGGATCAATTCCTCAAACGTCGGCCAGGAGCAGAAGAAAATCGGCCAAGGGCGCTGCCATAGCCAGAACCATCTTCTCCAAATTAAGAAGGCCGACATGAGATAGAGGAGGTCGTCCGGTTCGGGACTTACTACCTGAAGAAATTCGGAGGAACAATGCTCCCACGACCCTGAAACATAAAAAATCCGAGGATGTGCTGCCGGTAACTTTCCTTCAATAAAATTCTTCCATTTCAATAATATTATTTCTTTGTGCAAAAACTATGTAATGATAGGAAAGAAGTAATCGATAGTGACTGTGTTAGGAACATGAGGAGAACCTCATCCTAACATGAGCGAGTCGAAGTCCTTCAAGCTCGGCTGCAGGAGATAAGATCTCTCCTGAGCTTCAACCTTGATTAGAGATAAGATCTATTCCGAGTGATCGAGTCAACCTCGGCTAGAAATAAGATCTCTTTCGAGCAACCGAGCCAACCTCGATTGCAGGAGATAAGATCTCCTCCGAGCTTCAACCTCGACTAGAGATAAGATCTCTCCCGAGCGATCAAGTCAACCTCGGCTAGAGATAAGATCTCTTCCCGAGCGGTCGAGCCAACCTCGGCTGCAGAAGTAAGATCTCCTCTGAGCTTCAACCTCGACTAGAGATAAGATCTCTTCCGAGTGATCGAGTCAACCTCGGCTAGAGATAAGATCTCTTTGAGCGACCGGACCAACCTCGGCTGCAGGAGATAAGATCTCTTCCGAGCTTCAACCTCGGCTAGAGATAAGATCTCTTCCGAGCGATCGAGTCAACCTCAGTTAGAGATAAGATCTCTTTCGAGCGATCGAGTCAACCTCGGCTAGAGATAAGATCTCTCTCGAGCGATCGACCAACCTCGGCTGTAGGAGATAAGATCTCCTCCGAGCTTCAACCTTGATCAAAGATAAGATCTCTCTGAGCAACCGAATCAACCTCGGCTAGAGATAAGATCTCTCCTGAGCGATCGAGCCAACCTCGACTGCAGGAGATAAGATCTCCCCCAAGCTTCAACCTCGACTGTAGGAGATAAGATCTCTCCCAAAGCTCAACCTTCAATCTTGACTACAGAAGATAAGACCTCTCCTAAGTTCAACCTTCAACTTCGACTGTAGGAGATGAGATCCCCTCCGAGGAGTTCAACCTTCAACCTCGACTGCAGGAGATAAGATCTTTTTCCGAGCTCAATCTTCAACCTCGATTGCAAAAGATAAGATCTCCCCCGAGCTCAACCTTCAACCTCGACTGCTGGAGATGAGATCTCCCTCGAGTCTCAACCTCGGCTGCTGGAGATAAGATCTCCCCCGAGGATTCAACCTTCAATCTCGACTGTAGGAGATAAGATCTCCTCCGAGTTCAATCTTCAACCTCGGTTGCAGAAGATAAGATCTCTCTCAAGTTCAACCTTCAACCTCGGCTGCAGAAGATGAGATCCCCCTCCCCCTCCGAGCTTCAACCTCGATCAGGGATAAGATCTCTCCTGAGTGACCGAGCCAACCTCGACTGCATGAGATAAGATCTCCTCCAAGCTTCAACCTCGACTGCAGAAGATGAGATCTCTCTTAAGGAGTTCAACCTTCAACCTCGACTATAGGAGATAAGATCTTTCCTAAGCTCAACCTTCAATCTCGATTGCAGGAGATAAGATCTCTCCCGAGCTCAACCTTCAACCTTGGCTGCAGGAGATGAGATCCCCCCGAGCTTCAACCTCAACTAGGGATAAGATCTCTTCTGAGTGATCGAGCCAACCTCGGCTGCAAAAGATAAGATCTTTCCCGAGCTTCAACCTCAGCTGTAGGAGATAAGGTCTCCCCTGAGGAGTTCAACCCTTAACCTCGGCTGTTGAAGATAATATCTCCCACGAGGAGCTCAACCTCCGACCTCGATTGTAGGAGATGAGATCTCCTTCAACCTCGACTGGAGATGAGATTCTCTCGAGCCTCAACTTCAACTTTAATCTTGGCTGAAGATGAGATCTCCCCCGAGCTTCAACTTTAACTTCAACCTCAGCTGGAGATGAGATCTCCTCCGAGCTTCAACTTCAACTTTAACTTTGGCTGGAGATGAGATCTCCCTCGAGTTTCAACTTGAATCGGTGCAGAGCCCTGAAGAGGACTTTGGCAATCGCCTTTTCTACACTTCCTTCCTTCGAGTTTCAAACTTGAGAGTGGGGGGACTATTGTTAGAGATAAACCTCGCTCCTGTCGAAGTCCAATCTGATGCTCAGTCTAATGCAACCGATAGTCAAGGAAGAGCTTCAGCGGATGAGCCTTAACTAAACTCCTTCAGCCGGCCGAACTTCTCAGCGGTCGAGCTCCTTCCAAACTTCTCAGTAGCTGAGCTCCAGTCGATCTCCCATGAGAGCCAAACTTTCTCCGCACTCTTTCAGTTGGATGCCCACGAGAGCTGAACTCCTCTAGTCGTATGCCCATGAGAGCCAAACTTTCTCTACGCTCTTTCAGTCAGACGTCTATAGGAGCCAAACTCCTTCCAAGCTTCTTCTTCGATCGAGCTCCTACAGAAGCCGAACTCTTTTCGAACTTCTTCTTCGATCGAACTTCTCGTGGAGGACTTCCTCAGTTGGATTTCTCTAGCGGATTACTCCTGGATAATCTCCATCAGACGTATTCCCTTCAGAAGTCCGAACTCCTCTAAAATTGATATATGCCGAAGTTCACCAACTAACGTCTGCTTTTTCAGAGCTATGGCTATTAAATCTCAATGAACGATTGCCATCAATCTACCACAGACGACGATACCGGATGGTATGGCACTATCGGACGGTATGGCTGTCACCATTAGTCTGACGACATCTTCTCTTCCATACCGAACTCATCAGGCCTCGAGCGGTCCATTGCCAGATAGCTACAACTATTACCATCAATCAAGCTCCGCCTATAAAAAGGGACCATTCAGATACGTTTTCTCTAGGTTCCAAGCTCCTTTCTCCTTCTCAAAATTCTATCAAGCTCTCGCCTGAGCATTCTATATCTGTTGGCCAGAAGAGCTGACTTGATCATCGGAGAAATCCGTCGGAGCTACCACCACTGACTCCGGATGAAACTTTATTTTGTAGATCATCGGTGGCGATCTCATCTCTCCCAGTTCCAACTCGATCCGACGTCAACCAAATTCTGCACCAATAATACCAATGTCCTAAGAGTTGATCTTGCCACCATTTTCAAGATCTCTTTATCAGGCATGTCACCCATCACAACACAAGTGCCTTAAAGTACTTCTCAAGAAATTCATTGCTCTCTTTGCAATTTCAAACCCATCGACCAATACCCCATGGATACATCCCTGGACCAAATGTTATTTCAGAAGTTAAGGTCGATCAGCAGTGATAACTTAAAATACACACTACAGTAACGTATAGATAACAACCCTGTTGATAACAAGTTGATTTCAAGTAATTTGAAATTATGGAAGTCATCATCAAAGCTAAAGAACTTTTCTAGCATGGCACACTATAAATTACTAGTGATTGAGAAAAAAATGTCAATAATAAAGGTAACATACTCTTGATTCTTTTATGTATAAATAGAATAATTGACTAAGAAGAATATGATAGAAGAAGATGTGAAGATGTACAAGGAAGTCCTACTCGGGTCCTTTAACAAGAGGTTAGCTACCAAGAAGTAGAAATAGAAAGTTGAAGGGAGCAAAAGAGAGAGAGAGAGAGAGAGAGAGAGAGAGAGAAGCCATCGCACCATAAACAAAATGGCAACATCCTTCGGGCCACAAATGGTAAAATTGTGATTATTTGCTGATGTTTTCTTCATGATAGAAAACTAAATACATTATAGCCTAGCAATGAAATTGCAATTCGTGCTAATCATCACCATCACATTAATCATTATCATGATATCATCACCACCATCTGTTAGATATATGTGCCCTAGAAGTCAAAATTGGCTGACACTTGTAATACACTTCTAGGGGCAAAATTATAATTTTGACTAATATGAATAAAATGGGTTATTTTCTATCACATATGTGTATTTAGTGTCTGTGATACATCCTTTGAGTTAATGATAATGATAATTCATATTTTCAAGAGTTGAAAATTTAAGACATGAATAATCATTATTAACTCATAAATTGCTCCCGACCATAGGATCATCACGAGGATGGTGATTAATCCGGAAGGTTGGTGTACAATCGCTTCTCTTTAGTAGATGAGTCTTGAGTCTACGGTGTGGAGACACCGGAGCGAGAGTACAGGTACTCGTTAGAGAATGAGGGCACTGAGCGTGACCACCTCGAGTAGTCATTAGGGAGTCTACCTTCTCGTCAATGACTGACTCGATGCTGCAGTAGTGTGTCTGGTTCTTTGACCTGAGGATGCATCGGCAGTTCACCTTGAGGGTGTTATAGTTTGACTACACCATTACTCGGTCTCCTAGCCATATGGAACCCTGAGGTGTATGTTGGCTATAGCATGTTCATTGTAGGAACTGGATTGCATCAAGATGGAATCTATCTACCTCGGTGGTAGAGGAGCAGCCCTATGATGATCATGAGAATCAAGTCCAGAAATCCATGGCCATGGTAGAGTGAAATAATAGAAAGAGTTTCTATTTAGATTTTCACATTGGACTCGAATCGAATGATTACATCATATGACAGAGACTAGGGTTTGACGAGTTTACCTTAACCCTAATCTGATCGGGGCTCAAGATAGAAGAACTTAATCACACAGGTAGCTGCACCAAGAGGTTCGCATTCAGCTCTGATGGGTTGCCACCATATACTGCTAGGTGTCACTGGTGGATTTTGGGAGCAATTAGAATGATTTAGATGATCGATCATTCTAGCTGTTCGAATCAGAAGAGTTCTGATCCATCGAAAGGAGTTTCGATGATGTCGATGATAGAGATCATGACATATCCCATTACCATACAGAACTGAACCTAACTGGGTCACACAAACAAGGGTTTGAATCTGGTGATCATCAATTGAACTGATCTAGTTCAATTGATCTGAATGAGATTCAATTAGGTTCAAGGAAAATCGTGCTAGCACTCGATTGAACCTAACGTTCTTCTTTTACTATCATAAATAAGTTGTCCTGACTGAGCCAAAGGAGTTTGTGCTCAATCAGAGGCCTTCATATGGTCTGACTGGAGGTTGTCCAAGTCAGAAAAAAGGTTGTCTTATTTTGTAAGACATTACCTGCCATTTTTGGTCACCTGCCATTTCTGTTCTTTGACTTTGGTCAAAAGTCTACCTTTGACTGGTCAAACGTTGACCATTGACACTTTGACTTTTGACCACATGTCATGCACCTATTGGAGAGCTGGTGGGGGCCTGTCCCCCTGCCAGAACCTGGCAAGGAGGAGGGCGCACGCCACCCTAGGTGGTGTGAGCCCAAGTTGGAGGCGCCTAGGAGTCCTTGTTGGACAAGGACTCCATCTCCTTTTTGGATTCCAATTAGAGTTCTTCTTCTAAGAATCCAACTTTGACTGGTCTTAGGCGCCCTCTAAGGAGGAATCCAGGGGACTCTATTCCCACCAATCAGATTTAGATCTGATTTCACAAAGGGTTGTGATTGGTTGGGAAGAAGAGGAGTTGGATCACAAGTTAGTCTATAAATAAGACCCTGCGCCCAAAACTCAAAGAGGCTAAGAGTTTCCCAATGCCCCAAAGGCCTGCCTCTCCCCTCCTTCCTCCATGCCAAAGCTCTCTTCTCCCTTCTCCTCTCCACGTCCAAAAAGTTTTGGACTTGGTTGGTGCGATTCCAGATCAAAGAAAGGCGATCAAAAGCAAGAAGGCTGCGCTGCTGCAAAGGACGACTGCTGATCTTCAAAAGAGTTTTGAAGATCCTCCAGATCAGATCTGATTTTTGGAGGTGTGATAGAGAAGAAGAGGATCTCCAGATCCAACCCGAGTGGATACCGGTAGAGGTCAGGCACTTGCGTGGCTAGATCCAAAACCTTCCGCTGCATACAGGATCATCAACAGGGTAATAGGATTACCCAAATCAGGTAAATTAAATTTGATTTAATTTATTCTATTTTATTTTATTTATTAAAATAATAAGAATTCAGATCTAAAATATCCAAGATCTGATTAGATCAAAGAAAAAAAATTTTGAAATATATCTCTTGATCTGATCAGATCTGAACGAACCTGGACCGGGAAATCAGGATTTTCCTTCAACTGGTATCAGAGCCATGGTTCTAAAATTATTTAGATCTAATTTTAAATTTATTTTAATTAGAAAATAAGTGATTTTAGATGTCACATGAGATGTGATCAGATCTGAAATCAGAAAAAAATTAAAATTAAATGATTTGGATCTAAGATTAGAAGATATGCATGACTAGTTCTAGAATAGAATAGTTCTATAGAATAGTCTTGCATGTTTTTTGATTTAATCTGATTAAATCATATTTTAGATCTTTTATTTACTATTTTTTGATATTATAAGTGTTATAATAACATCTAAAAAATAGCAAATAAAAATTATTTAATTTTAAATATCATATGAGATATGATTGATGCATGTCTAGACTAGTTGTAGAATAGTTCTACATAATTGTCTAGATTAGAATTTATTTTGATTAGATCAATTTAAATCTAATTTTTTAGATTATTATGAGATAATTTAGATCTGAAAAATATGCATGATTTGATACATGAGATGTATGCAAAATATGCCATGATTAGATCTAATTTATATATGAGATATATGATATAGATCTAAAACTGTTTTGTAGTATTGCATGTTCCTGATTAAGGCGTTCCTCTTGGCCGTCCGGTCATAAGAACGAAGAAGGGTTTAAAGGCCCTCTCTTCCCATTCGATGGGGTGTTCTTATGATGTGTAGGGGTGCTGCGTGTTCGTCCTTAATCAGAAAACCCAAAACTTACTTTCTGCAAAACCCTAGATCCTGAAACCCTAGGATTTATTGTGCATATTTTGTTTATGAACCCTACTTAATTAAGAATTAAGTTTATGGAAATATTAATTAGGTCTAAAATTGAGAATTTCAGATCTAAGACATATTCATAATACTGGGTTCGGGCTTGGGTAGCTCAATTAGGTCTAAGCGGTTGATCAAACCGAATCAAGAGTTGGTTAGATGGGATCAACAATGCTTAAATTGACCAGCCTAATAGGATTAAGTCTGGGTCAAGATCGAGTCACGATCAAGCAAGACCTAATTAGGCTCAGAGGTTAGAGTCTGGATTGTAGGCTAACCCAATTGGTTCTGACTCAACAATTTGGTGTCTAAGGTAAGTTTGGCACATACGACCGACTGGTTTTTAATTGGAAGCTACTCGACCTGAATGCGTTCTTGTACGAGTTAATGGCATATTCCTTCCACCGGTCTCACTTACCTGGCCATATCTGTTGACACAGTTCTGATCTGAGGTGGTCAATAATCCGAGCTAACCCATGCCACTAGGTTAGTCATAATTGTTATGACTAAGCCAAGTCTAGTTTAATGAGACCTGAATCAATTCTCCCTAAGAAAAGATTAAGTCTGAGGTCTTCCACCATTGTAGATGTGCGGGCCCTTTCCGGGGTTGATTGTTCTCGGCTGGATACAGTGGCTCAGTTGCACCGGGAAGATGCAACCATGTCTATTAGGCATTGGATGCTATGGGCTGGAGGATGAGTTGGGCTCAATATTCTGGATACGGTGAGAGACTCAATTAGGAACCCAGTCTATGCAAATGGTGGGTCTGACTTAACTAAGGAGTGGATCAATATTTCGGATACGGTGAGATTCATGAATTAGAGACCAAGTTTGGGTGCACCATGATTAGAGAATCATTGAACAAGAGTTGTTCACTCATTGGCTAACCCATCACCAATAACTGTTAGGTGAGGTGATGAGTCAGTTGGTGAGACCGCACCACCCACTAGAAATCATTAATCATGGAGATTTTTCGCATCTCTACAGAGGGAGTGTAGGGATCCGAGAAAATAGTGGGAGCTAATTTGTTTAAAAATAAAATCCCTAAACAAATTGGTCAAGTCAAAATTACAGTATCTAACTAGAATCTTTGACTCTCTACAGGAAAAATGTCTGCGTCCAACCCATTGGCACGTATCCTAGACACACATAGACTGACTGGACCCAATTATAAAGATTGGCTCAGGAACTACAAAAATTAGTTTTGGGTTCCGAGAAGTTAACCCATGTTTTGGACCAGGACCCTCCCACCTTACCAGCCGTCCATCCATTGAACAGAGAGCGTCTCTGGAAAAATGGATTAGACGAAGATAATAAGGCCAGATATTACATGTTGGGCTCGATGTCTGATGAGCTCCAGCGCCAACATGAAGATATCGGGACTGCTCGCCAAATGTTGGCTCACCTGCAGGAGATGTTTGGTGAACAGAGTCGCGCAGCCAAATATCAAGTCACAAAATGACTTTTTAAGGCTAAGATGCGTGATGGGCAGTCAGTCCAAGATCACTGTCTGACAATGATCAAGGACATGGAAGAGCTTGAGAAGCTCGGTGTGAAGTTGGACTTGGACCTGCAGAACGATATTATTCTGCAATCCTTGACTGATGCATATGGGCAATTCATCATGAATTACCACATGCATAAACTTCAAAATTCCTTGGCCGAATTAATGAATATGCTGGTTACCGCTGAGCTTTCTATGAAAGGTTCTAAAGGCTCAGTTCTTGCTATGGAACGGACTTCTTCCAAAAGAAAGTCTTATGGAAAGAAAAAGAAGTCTGTGAAAAAGCAAAAGGTGGAAGGATCAAAGAAGAAGAAGGCAGAAGCCGAAGAAAAAGGCCGATGGTCAAAGGAAAGTGTTTCCATTGCAACAGCGACGGCCATTGGAAGCGGAACTGCCCTACTTACCTGGCCACCCTGAAGAACAAGAAGGAAGGTCCTTCTGGAGGTATGCTCGTTATTGAGTCTAACCTTACGGTTTCTTCTGCATCCAGTTGGGTGCTTGACTCTGGTTCTAGTGCTCATCTGTGCACTTCTCATGCAGGGTCTTGAGGATAGCAGGAGGCTGAGGGATGGAGACATGATCCTACGCGTTCGGTAATGGAGCAAGAGTTGCTGCAGTAGCCGTGGGAACATACCCTCTTCGATTACCATCTGGTTTAGACTTAGTTTTGAAAGACTGTTATTATGTGCCTGCAGCTAGCAGGAATTTGATTTCTGTTTCATGCTTAGCACAAGAAGGTTATGTGATCACCTTCTTTAAGGACCATTGTAACATTCTTTATGAAAGAAATAAAATTGCAAATGGTTTTCTTATTAATGGTCTTTATCAGCTACATATTGATGTACCTATTTCTAACTATCGAGCAAAACGTGAATGCCAAACGACCTAGGGATAGTCCAAACGACAGATATCTATGGCACCTGAGATTAGGTCATATAGCAGAAGATAGGATCAACAAATTGGAGAAAAATGGGCTATTGAGTCCATTGACTTCTGAGTCATATCCAACTTGTGAATCTTGTCTTCAAGGCAAAATGACTAAACTCCCTTTTGTTGGACATGGGGAGAGGGCCACAGATCTCCTTGCCCTAGTACATACTGATGTGTGCGGCCCATTTGATGTGCCGGCTAGAGGCAATTTTGTCTACTTCATTACCTTTACCGATGATCTGTCTAGGTATGGGTATGTGTATCTTATGAGACACAAGTCTGAAGCTTTTGAAAAGTTCAAAGAATTCAGACATGAAGTAGAAAAAACAAACTGGAAAAACCCATTAAGGTTCTTCGATCAGATCGAGGAGGTGAATACCTTAGCCGGGAATTCCTAGACTATCTAAAGGAAAAATGGCATAGTCTCTCAATGGACTCCACCAGGAACACCTCAACTCAACGGGTTTCAGAATGGAGAAATCGGACTCTATTGGATATGGTTCGATCCATGATGAGCTTCACAGACCTCCCTGATTTTCTTTGGGGACACTCATTTGTTAACTTCAATTTATCTACTGAATAGGGTTCCCTCTAAAACCGTTCCTACCACACCGTATGAGATATGGCACGGTAAGAAACCAAGTCTGAGTCATCTCAGAATTTGGGGTTGTCCGGCTCATGTCAAAAGACAACAAGCGGACAAGTTAGAGTTTAGGTCCTTTAGAGCTCGATTCATAGGATATCCTAAAGAGTCATTAGGATACTATTTCTACATTCCAGAAGACCACAATGTGATTGTGAGTCGACATGCCATCTTTCTTGAAAAATAGTTTATTCAAGATAGCGGCATTGGAAAAGCAGATTCAAGCTTGATGAGAAAGTCTCACAAGTGCAGAACGAGCTAAGGACCAATTGGAACCAAATCAGGTTGAGCCAATAAGAACACTACCTCCTCCACCTCGTAGATCGGAAAGAGTTTTTCCGTCCCCCTGAAAGATACTTAGGTATTATTTCAGAGGAATGTAGAGGAAAATGTTCCTCGTAGGTAATGGTGCTCATGGTGATGATCCCAAAACCTACAACGAGGCGATATCAGATATCGACTCCGAGAAATGGCTAGAGGCAATGCAGTCAGAAATTGACTCGATGCACTCAAACCAAGTCTGGACCTTGGTAGATCCACCAGAAGGTATAGTACCTATTGGGTGTAAATGGATCTTCAAGAGAAAGATTGGTGCAGATGGGAATGTGGAGACATTCAAGGCTAGACTAGTGGCAAAAGGTTATAGTCAACGCGAAGGCATTGACTATCAGGATACCTTTTCCCCAGTAGCTATGCTAAAATCCATCCGCACATTGCTTGCCGTTGCAGCCTATTTCGATTATGAAATATGGCAAATGGACGTGAAAAACGGCATTCTTAAATGGATATCTTGAGGAAGATATCTATATGGAACAGCCGCTAGGTTTCACATCCAGTGATACTGATCACAAGGTTTGCAAGCTGCAAAGGTCCATATATGGACTTAAGCAAGCATCTCGGAGCTGGAACACTCGTTTCAATGATGTGATCAAAAAAGTTTGGTTTCATCAAAAATGAAGAGGAACCATGTGTTTTCAAAAAGGTCAGTGGGAGCGCTGTTGTCTTCCTCGTATTGTACGTGGATGACATCCTCCTTATTGGGAATGATATTCCCATGTTGACATCAGTCAAAATGTGGTTGTCCAAGGAATTCTCCATGAAAGACCTAGGTGAAGCATCCTTTATTCTAGGAATTAAGGTCTATAGGGATAGACCGAATAGGATGCTAGGACTTTCACAGAAGATGTACATAGAGGAAAGTACTAAAGAGGTTTAGTATGGAAAACTCTAAGAGGGGATTAATACCCTTCAGACATGGTATTCATCTTTCCAAGAAGATGTGCCCCTAGCACACCTGAGGAAATAGAACGCATGAGCAAGATCCCTTATGCTTCTGCAATAGGGAGCCTCATGTATGCCATGCTATGTACACGACCTGATATAGCCCATGCTGTGAGTGTCACAAGCAGATATCAGTCAAATCCAGGTGAAGAACACTGGACTTCTGTGAAATGTATCCTTAAGTACTTGAGAAGAACTAAGGATATGATGTTGGTCTTTGGTAATGGAGAACTCCAAGTCCAGGGATACACAGACTCGGATTTCATGTCTGATATAGATGATCGAAAGTCGACATCTGGAGTCTGTTTGTGTGCAATGGTGGTGCTGTCAGCTGGAAGAGTTTCAAGCAAACTGTGATAGCAGATTCCACCATGGAAGCAGAATATATCGCTGCATCAGAGGCTGCGAAGGAAGCATTCTGGTACAAGAAGTTTGCTGCAGAAATTCGGAGTAATGCCATCAGATGCCATTCCTCTATACTGCGACAACAATGGCGCCATAGCCCTTGCTAAGGAGCCGAGGTCTCACCAGAAATCCAAGCACATTGAGCGGCGATACCACCTCATCCGCGATTACCTCGAGAAGGGTTACGTCGAGGTCAAGAGAGTCAACTCCACAGATAATGTGGCAGACCCACTTACAAAGCCGTTGGGCCAGCAGAAGATCGAAGCCCACCTTGAGAAGATGGGACTTAGACTTGTAGCCAATTGGCTTTAGGACAAGTGGGAGATTGTTAGATATATGTGCCCTAGAAGCCAGAATTGGCTGACACTTGTAATACACTTCTAGGGGCAAAATTATAATTTTGACTAATAATCAATAAAATGGGTTATTTTCTATCACATATGTGTATTTAGTGTCTGTGATACATCCTTTGAGTTAATGGTAATGATAATTCATATTTTCAAGAGTTGAAAATTTAAGACATGAATAATCATTATTAACTCATAAATTGCTTCCGACCATAGGATCATCACGAGGATGGTGATTGATCCGGAAGGTTGGTGTACAATCGCTTCTCTTTAGTAGATGAGTCTTGAGTCTACGGTGTGGAGACACCGGAGCGAGAGTACAGGTACTCGTTAGAGAACGAGGGCACTGAGCGTGACCACCTCGAGTAGTCATTAGGGAGTCTACCTTCTCGTCAATGACTGACTCGATGCTGCAGTAGTGTGTCTGGTTCTTTGACCTGAGGTGCATCGGCAGTTCACCTTGAGGGTGTTATAGTTTGACTACACCATTACTCGGTCTCCTAGCCATATGGAACCCTGAGGTGTATGTTGGCTATAGCATGTTCATTGTAGGAACTGGATTGCATCAAGATGGAATCTATCTACCTCGGTGGTAGAGGAGCAGCCCTATGATGATCATGAGAATCAAGTCCAGAAATCCATGGCCATGGTAGAGTGAAATAATAGAAAGAGTTTCTATTTAGATTTTCACATTGGACTCGAATCGAATGATTACATCATATGACAGAGACTAGGGTTTGACGAGTTCACCTTAACCCTAATCTGATCGGGGCTCAAGATAGAAGAACTTAATCACACAGGTAGCTGCACCAAGAGGTTCGCATTCAGCTCTGATGGGTTGCCACCATATACTGCTAGGTGTCACTGGTGGATTTTGGGAGCAATTAGAATGATTTAGATGATCGATCATTCTAGCTGTTCGAATCAGAAGAGTTCTGATCCATCGAAAGGAGTTTCGATGATGTCGATGATAGAGATCATGACATATCCCATTACCATACAGAACTGAACCTAACTGGGTCACACAAACAAGGGTTTGAATCTGGTGATCATCAATTGAACTGATCTAGTTCAATTGATCTGAATGAGATTCAATTAGGTTCAAGGAAAATCGTGCTAGCACTCGATTGAACCTAACGTTCTTCTTTTACTATCATAAATAAGTTGTCCTGTCTGAGCCAAAGGAGTTTGTGCTCAATCAGAGGCCTTCATATGGTCTGACTGGAGGTTGTCCAAGTCAGAAAAGGTTGTCTTATTTTGTAAGACATTACCTGCCATTTTTGGTCACCTGCCATTTCTTGTTCTTTGACTTTGGTCAAAAGTCTACCTTTGACTGGTCAAACGTTGACCATTGACACTTTGACTTTTGACCACATGTCATGCACCTATTGGAGAGCTGGTGGGGGCCTTTCCCCCTGCCAGAACCTGGCAAGGAGAAGGGCGCACGCCACCCTAGGCGTGTGCCCAAGTTGGAGGCGCCTAGGAGTCCTTGTTGGACAAGGACTCCATCTCCTTTTTGGATTCCAATTAGAGTTCTTCTAAGAACCAACTTTGACTGGTCTTAGGCGCCCTCTAAGGAGGAATCCAGGGGACTCTATTCCCACCAATCAGATTTAGATCTGATTTCACAAAGGGTTGTGATTGGTTGGGAAGGAAGAGGAGTTGGATCACAGTTAGTCTATAAATAAGACCCTGCGCCCAACTCAAAGAGCTAAAAGTTTCCATACGCCCAAAGGCCTGCCTCTCCTCTCCTTCCTCCATGCCAAAGCTTCTTCTCCCTCTCCTCTCCACGTCCAAAAGGAGTTTTGGAGCTTGGTTGGTGCGATTCCAGATCAAAGAAAGGCGATCAAAAGCAAGAAGGCTGCGCTGCTGCAAAGGACGACTGCTGATCTTCAAAAGAGTTTTGAAGATCCTCCAGATCAGATCCAGATCTGATTTTTGGAGATGTGATAGAGAAGAAGAGGATCTCCAGATCCAACCCGAGTGGATACCGGTAGAGGCCAGGTGCTTGCGTGGCTAGATTCAGAACCTTCCGCTGCATACAGAATCATCAACGGGTAATTGGATTACCCAAATCAGGTAAATTAAATTTGATTTAATTTATCTTTATTTTATTTTATTTATTAAAATAATAAGAATCAGATCTGAAATATTTCAGATCTGATACAGATCAAAGAGAAAAAAATTTGAAATATATCTCTTGATCTGATCAGATTTGAACGAACCTGTATCGAAAAATTAGGATTTTCCTTCACCACCATCTAAGCCCTTTCTTGTTATAATAGGGCTGACTTCTTAGAATGCAATTGCAAGGCATGAAGGCTGCATGATCATTTACTTGAAATCACGGGTGAGAATTTGTGTCAAAATCTTCGCTAAGCAACTTTAAGCAAGATAAGGGCCTGTCATGAAACTAATATGCTAGTTCGTGGATAAGGAGACCTGTACCTTATTGGTCATAATTTAAGCTTTTGTAATCAGAAGACTACCCTCCAACAATACCCTTATGTCACTCGAATGGAGACAGAGAGAAGAAGGTAAAGTTATGCAATGAATCATGTTCAACACTTAAGCACAAATAGTTAGCCAAAGAGTCGAATCAAAGCACAGTATCAGTAGAATTGCCATACAAATCCTTAAAATTCTTCCCCACTTTCATCCATAATCCAAGTCAGCATGTTCCGGCATTATAACAGTAGCATCAATGCCTCCAGGTGGTAGCCCATTATAATAAATATACTTTCAATATTTTTGCAAGCTGCGATATGATCTTGAGCGGCTTGCTTGGGTGTTGGACCCTAGATTGCTAGAACATTTTGCGGGATATAAAATCTGCAACCTCTTTTTTATTGAACTTCAATATTTGGAGAATGAAAAATGCTTTGTGCACCGCAGGCTGTATAGTCCCATGCCATGCCTAATGATTGGCATGGAGTTAGAAGAAAAAAAATTTTTGAATACTATGTTCCGATTTCATAGGTGAGCTAATCATCATGGGTGATTCATGTAGACTACACCGCTCATGGTGTATAAAATATTTTTTAATAAAATTTAAAAATTAAATATCATCATGGGTCTCTCTCAAAACTCAAAGATTATTATTTATAAAAAAAATATTTTCTATATCACGTGCGGTGCAGGCGCTTACATTGGACCGGGGTTCAAGCCTGCGCACGCCAATCATTAGGCACGGTGCGCATCATGCCGCACCGCGCGCGGTGCAGAAAGTATTGCCCATCGTTCGTTCCTTTTGAAATAAATGAGGCCCAAATACATGAAAACCCCGGATTATTTTTTCTTTTCATCAACTTTGGCAAACGTTTCCTCCAAAGAAGAAAGAACAAAGAACAAACGCAGGGCCAGAATGCATAGCAAACCTTCATCAATGTAGCTCTCGGACTGCTTCATGAGCTCCCCAATGGAGAGCACAGTGGAGGTCGTGCCGTCGCCGCGGGTGTCGTCCTGAGCAACCGCCGTCCTCGCAATTATGAGGGCCGTCGGGCTCTGGATCTGCTGCCCAGCGAATCATAGGATCAAGAACTATCAAAGCACGGCTACTTCTTTCAAGAAAACGTTAAAGATGGTAACATTCTCTCCCTCCCTCTCTTTCTTTTTTTTTTTTTCTTTTCTTTTCTTTTCTTTTTTTAAAGACTTCAAGAGGGTGTTGCCATCTTTGGTGAGCTTGATGTCCCCCGCTCCTCCAACAAGCCCAAGCACATGTAAAATGGAAGGGAGGATGAGAGAAGAGAAGAGAGGAGAGAAGAGGAGTACATCTTGATGGTGCCCTTAGGGCCGAGGTTGGTCTCTTGAGGACGTCCTGCAGGCCCTTGGCGGCGTTGATGCTCATGTGGGGCGCCGCCGACTTGTTCAGGACCTCAGCGTTCGGATTCAGCACGCGGAGAGACATCTTCAATACGTCCAAGAAAGAGCACGAGATCCCTTCTGGAGAGACAAGAAGAGGAAGAACGAGCGAGGGCGAGGGGAAGACGGCGACGTGCAGGGCGAGTGTGGGGGGTTCTGAACAGGAACGGAGAGGGAGTGGGAAAGTACTCCAAAGCTGCCAAAAATTTGGATTTATTGGGCCGGAAGGCCCATTTCCCATTTACATCTCTCAGGTCCATGCTATATTTCGCGGGATGAGTAAACAGACATTCGAATGATGGAATATCAGACCTATTCAAAGGCCGAGGACCATTAACCAAAAGAAAAGGATTGCATTCATGTTTAGTTGTTACACCATATAATGGCCTCTCTAACCATCGTTGCAAGCCAGGGCAGCCACCCAACTGCCAGTTGCTTGTCTTTCTTAACCTTTGGAACACCACTGGCCACCCTCGCAGGAAATTGGAGTAAGCCCACCTCATCATGCTCTCAACATCTTGTGCACTGGTCCTTTTCGAACCACTCACGTGCTTCTAATTCTCCGCAACCAACACCATGCTCCCATCTCCCCCAACGTCACCACCTCCTTACATCTCAAAGAAGACACTGACACAACCGTGGCCACCGTTCGCTCCACCAATGATGGCAGCTTCATCTGCACCACTGCCTGTACCAGCCCCCACACAAGATGTGCTGCTAGCGGCCTCCCCCTCGGTCTCTCCACGCTCTCCTCGATCCCCGGGGGCTTGAAATAGACCCAGCCCATGGATGCTACTGGAGCAAGAGAGGATAACATCATTGCCCAAATAAACTACAGAAGAAAGCCTCGCATCGCCGCCCAATCGACACCCCTGCCACCACGTCCTTCTCCGTCGTGTCCATCCAATTCAATGCCAGAGGAATGGCCCGAAGCCCAAAGTCCAAGTAAGTACTCGGCTGGGGCCTGGAAAAAAAGCCCGAAAGATGGCCCGAAGGCCAAGTCCAAGTAAGTACTGGGCTTGAGCCTGGAAAATAAGCCCGAAAGATGGGCCAAGCCGGATCTGTAACCAGATCCGGCCTAGCCCGCCTATTAGGCAGATACTTGGAATGAACAGGCATGAGTTACGGTCCTTTTTTCTTCTCTACTTTCTGGAGAAAAATGATGGGTTACGTGGATGAGATACACATACAAATCGATTGCTTCCTAGTAAATTTTTTTGGATAGACTTACTCCACCTCATGTACCATATACAAAGCCAATGAAAACATGCCACATCAGTATTTTGAATTGAAACATGCTGCAACCATTTAAACAACAGTTGAGATGGTTGTAGGATTTTTTTGATTCAAAATGCTGATGTGGTATTTTTTATTAGCTTTGTCTAGAACATATGTGATAGGCTAAGTCTGTTTAAGAATTTCTCGCTCCCTAAGGCCTACCTTAGACAGCGCAAGATAATGAAAGTAACGGATAGCAGACTTGCATTTTCCAGATGATTTGAAGCCTTAATGGATCTTGGGAGGTCATGGGTTAGGTATCCATGGTTTCAAGCGATACGCGTGATGGTGCATTAAGGGATGGACCAGATGCCTCTTGCCCAATTGGTGTCTGGCTCACGTGGTTTGTGGTCAAGGGGAGCTTTTATCGGCCGTCGTGGACCCAGACATCACATTTGTTACCAAAAAAAAAGAAAAGGGTATGATGGTGGCTTTTGGCTTGTTCACGATATGGTTAAACTTAGGAGCATTATTGTGATAATCCCACATTCAACAATAAAATTATTAGTATATAATATTTAAAAAAGTAGTCAACTAAAATAACTAGACTTAAGCATTTTGGCCGTATGATTTAGACCTTAACAAGTAGTTGAACTGTTTGAGATTTGGAGAATTATAAAAATGATATCAGAGTCACTTCCAGAGATACTATCATGTAGAGCCATAGTAGAACAGACTGTGCATTCCGATGGTGAAGTATCCTTGATATGAAGAGAGAAGGTTGATCACTGAGGATGGTAATAGCAATATGATGGACTTGCCTCCGGAGTCTCACATGAACATGTACTTAGAAAGGATACTGGGACCAAAAAGACCACGTTAGAAATTTAAGTGGGAAAGATTGTGATAGTCCAATATTCAACAATAAAATCATTAGTATATAAGACTTAAAAAGTAGTTAACTAAAATAACTAGAGTTAAGCATTTTGAACCACATGATTTAGATCTTAACAAGTAGTTAGGCTGTTTGGGATTTGGGGCGTTATAATTATATTTCCTTTCAGATCACAAACCCTTTCTTCAGGCGACATGATGCCCTTATTGTTAAGTTCAGAGGAGTGGGACAACCCAAGGTTCCAATAATAACAGTATCCCTAAGCGATAGATTGGAGAAATAAGTTGCAGCTGTTATCAGCTGTGGTAACTAAAAATTTGAGCCATTAGTTGAAGATTTCATGTTTATAAATTAAAAATTGTTGCTGAACTAGCATGAAAACTTGATTTTATTTGGAAATATATATGTTTTTTAGATTAGATGAACAGTGAAAAATGTCAAACAATGATGACTATTTTTTCTTTAAAAAGTAGAACAAAACCAATGCTAAAATAACGGTTATGGATAAAATAGATGCTACATATTTGTTATATATGATATAATGCAACTAGAGGCCTCCTATGGTAAGTATTTGAAGTCTGAGAGCAGTTTACCATGGTGGTGTGGTACGTGTGTTGTATCTTTTGTATGAAAGGATGGTTGATCTTTTATGGCATGAACCATTGAATAGTATTTTGCATAGATTTCAATGCACGGTACATGCTTCGGGATCTATATAGAGATGGAAATTAGATTGTTTGAAAAATTATATAAAATACAGTCTAATAATTTATACCGGTAAAGAAGATCAATCATCCTTTCGCGTGAAAGATGCAATCCGAATCCGTTGGTGTCATACATGTTTTTGGACCTCAAATCCCGCATAGCGAGCCGTTCTCGGACTGCTGGTCGGAGGCACCTTTCTTAACCGAACTTGCAAGCCCTTATCATATTCTTCTTTAATTTATTTCTCTTATGTTTCCTACCCAATTGCCATGTGCTGTTCGGCGGCGTGGTTGCCCACAAGGGCTTCACCACGATGCCATTATTAATCTAACGGTGTACCACCGCACCTTCCGGGGGAGGGAGAGGAAAAGAGCCAGCTTAATAGTTTTTACTCTCAAACAAAAGATGATTGTATATATATTTTATTAAAAAAAAAAAAAACTAAAAAAAGGCAAAAGGTGATTGTACTACCAACCAACGTGCAAGGAAACGTCTAGCTTGCCAAACAATATTGCAAAGAAAGGAATCGCTATTCCTGCCACCATTCTTTCAAAAGCTTGTAGGCTTTTGTTCCTCGGGGAAGACATTATATAGGGGCTTCGGCCGGTTCGTGATGCTTTACAAAGTTAAAAGGAGCGATTCTTATGGATCACTTGATTACGATATCAAAGTGCTTGATTGCTTTGGAATACATTTCCCACTAGAGAAGGAGACAAGAAACATAGATTAAAGGTGAAAAAGAAAGCCAATGGAACTTAGGTTTGATGGTTGGCATCCTAAGCAATAGCAGGAGGTTCCAGGTTCGAACCCGGATGGTTGGATTCCTACTTCCTGCACTGACTTTAAAAATGGAAATTATAACAACAAAAACATCTTGAGAGGTGCTAATTGCATCAGATCTGAATCTGAATACCAATGAGCTTTATTCAAGAGCTTTATTCAAGTTCATCTCGTCTAAATTAGACGAGGCTTCTCCATCTCAAAAGAAAAAGAAAAATTTTAAGATAATAAAAAGCTTTCGCTGTAATTGGAAAAAAAAAAAAAAAGGAGTTATATTGTTCTAGCAATTATTTGCATCCATAGTTTCATAAAATAAATCAATGATCGAGGATATCAATTAGCCAGTTTGAGCAGGGGATGAAACATTGTGGGTTAGTTATGCATGCACGAACGTTGGTGGAAATATTTGGACACATTCTACAATATGCATGCATGTTTTGGCCCAAACCTTGAAGATTATATGGCTCAGCTGCTATCAAAATCAGGACGGCTGGGTGCTTTGGTTTCAGTCAATCTTGTCCTGGAACCAATATGGCTACGCATTCTGACTTTTGAGCACCTTGATATACGAGTCAGATCTAGTTGCAGGATGTACCATTGTTTGGTCGGCCAATACACGGTAAGGAAGAAGACCCCGTCCACTATTTTACACTGAAGGGGATGGACCTCTTGGCTTGAAAATTCTGCTCGTGTCTCGATAATATTATTTCACTTTTGCGCTGCTTTTTTCGTTCAGAAACAGGGAAGCCCACCTTAACTGAAAAGGATCTCTCCATGACCTGAAACGCTACAGATTGATTAGTTGTTTTCTAATTTCAGGGACTAGAAATATTACTCTAATTCTAAGTACATCAAAAGTTGAAATCTAATATATATATATATATATATATATATATATGAAAATAGAAGCTAAGAAAAAAATTTTTTAGCATTTGAAATTGTTCATGTAGGTTATCAATTCTCATATATGAATGCTATTTGGATATAAATCAATTTTTTCTATACCATAGATCTGGATTCTCCTAATTAGTAATTTTTAAAGCATTAAAGTCAAACCTTAAATTATTAAAAAATTATATTAAATTTTATTTATATGAATTAAATTATACTATTAAAATATGATATTATTATATTTTATAATTTAAAAATATAAATTAATATCAAAAATTTATATAGATATTATTTTATTATTTATAAATAATTTTTTAAAAATTAATTAATTTTAGAATTCATACATAATATGCGGGCTCAAAATTAATATATATATATACATATTTAAAAGACGGCATCCATCATTCCGAGCCGTGCAGCTTTCTTTCGTGCTCATGGAAGCTTTTTTTGTTTATTCATTTTAGGTACAAATGGAAGTGGTTATTTGAAGGGGAAGAGGATTAATAACCATACTCATGTCGCATCTTTCGCACAAAAGAAGGATCCACCCATCCTTCACACAAAAAGACCGTTGGATTGCATAATAGGATCTGAATAAAAGAGTTTGGAGTGCTTCCAGATACGTATAAATGCAATTCAATGATCCATGATGCAAAAGTAGAGCACTTATTCCTTCGTGCGAAAGATACCCAACGCACTAAATTATATACATATTTGGTAAGCGTGACACCAGATGACCACCAACTTCCCATAAAATCTCTATGCGTTACTACTTATATAAGAACGGCGAGAAAAGGTAGCTCATTTAGAGGGCCGTTGTCCATGTGACGTTGGACACGCTTTACTTGAAAACGCAGCCTGGAAAGATGTGGACGTGGGTTGATTTTAGAAAGTGGTCGGTGCTCCACGCAACCATTGCATGTGAAGATATAAATATATATCACGGTTATTATACTATAAAAATGAGAAAGGGAAAGGCAACCGGCAGCCGAGTCTCAAATAATACCAATCTTTGCAAGTGAAAAAAATAATTGGTTATCGTAGCACGGGACCTGGTCGATGAAATGGTGAGTTTATTATTGCATATTTGAGTGGCTGTACAAATATCAAGCAAGAAATAATATTAATCAAATAAGAATGCTCCAGACCATTGAAAGAAATAAATAAAAATTCTTCCGATCCCAACCCTGATGCCATAATCTAAATATTATTACTTTTTTAATAAATCGAAATTCTCAAACCAATCTCGAATAGGAACCAAAAATAAAATATTTAAAGCAGATAAGAAATATGGATCGTACGTAGCCGTCTACTCTGAGAAAATCAGTATAATTAACCTGCCACATATGTTGCTCTACAATGCTATTGCTATTTCATAAAAACATCTTGGGAATCGTACCAATCTTCTCATACCATGTACATATATTTTGTTTTGCTCATAACATGATAAGTCAAAGGAGTTTGATAATTTTTCTTAGTCCATACATCTTTGCTCTTAAATGAAATACATGATCAATGAGGTCAATATGCCCTCATCAAGCAAGCAAGTTCCTCGGTAACATGGCGTGGAAGCGTTTGGTGGAAATTTTGGTGAGAGATGGCCTGATACAATCTTCTTCTTCTTTTTCTTGAGATAAATTACAAACTCCGATATGTAAATAGGCACAATATTACACATACGCTATTTATCTGTAAGCACCATGCAGATTGGGTAGCCAATCATCTTATTTTGTAGATTTTGCAAGGTCAAAATATCAAAATAAAATGCCAATGTCATGTAGAGAAGTTTATATGATGCCATATGGTCATCTACTTTTGCAAAATACTAAAGCTCTCCATCACACACAGTTTTATCTTAGCACCATTGAGCCAACATGATCCTTCAAACGTCCTCTTGTCATGAACCTGGCAATCTAATTTTATTTCCATGGCTACTTATAGAGCACAATTCACACTCCTTATCTATCATATAGCAAAAATAGATTTTATTTAAGCATACACGAATTTAAGATTAGCTGGACCTAAAAAATTTTAAGGTGGTGAGGACAAACAAGAACCTCCATATTAATAAAGAACTGTAAAAAATTTTTTGTGCCGCCAGAGGAGAAGTATCCAAAGAATCCTTATTTTCCACATGACAACGGAATGATCATTAGCACTCCAAATTCAAGTTTAATTTCAGGAATAACATAGTCTAAACCAAAGAGGATTTAGGCTTATTTCATTTAATTCGTGAAGCAACGGAAATATGGAGGGTTATGAACAATCCACTTGTAATAATCCGTTTCCAAATGCAGTAAGAGGTATTAGATATTCATTGGAAATTCATCAAAGTATCGTGAAAAGGATTTTGATTATAGATCACTCGGCTTCGAAAATGTAATAACTCCAGATTGGACCAATGGAAATTTTCTGGATATTAAATTTTAAGAACGACCATTATGTTCCACTTGAAACTAAAGCCTAATGAGTGATGGCCATCTCCCAAGTGATTGTTTACCTGCTAATGAAATGACTGGAAAAAAGAAAAAAGAAAATATTGATCAGTGAGATCCACAAAGAGTTGGCACTATTGCAGCGATAATTACACCAAAATATGATCCTTGTGGTCTTTGTCATTACAACCGGACATGTTGCATTTTATGGCGTGGACTTGACGTTGCTGTATCTAAGCTAAACTGAATTTGGTGATCCGAACCAACCGCAAATTTTGTAGGAAGGTGATTTTTCCTTTTTAAATCTTTTAACTATTGCCTATAATACAATGGTCGATGCAATCCTGTTTATTGTTATTTTCTTGTTTACCATTTTAGCACCCACTTTTGGGATAGGGACCATGCATCTAGTTCTTTTCGTATATAAATTTTTTAATTATTTATATATCATTAATATTTTTATATTATTTAAATTATCAAAAAAATATGTTTGTTAAGTCCGATTTAAATAATGTTGATATACTTGTCCCACCATTGTTCGAGTGTTCTCGCTTGGATAAACCATGTGGATAGGATTATGCATTTCATTTTTTTTGATTCAAATCGAATCAAAATTTTAAAAATTAAAATTTTAAATTTATATTTTATAAAATTAAAAATTAAATTAAAGTATTTTAAAATTAAATAAATCAAATCAAAATAATTTTGGATTGGTTCGATTCGGTAATTCGATTTTGAACTATTCTATGCCGAGCTTTTAGTTTGGATATGAGCTTGTTAAGTTATTTAATACCTTCATTATTTATGTTGTATAATTATACTTGAGCTTAGTATTATCATTCAAATTTAAATCAATAATAAATTAAATATTAAAAAAACTCAATTCAATAAAATTACTTCAAGTTTTTTATAATTTATTAATATAATATTTATTATCAATCAGCCATTTTAATTTTTAATTAATCAAAGTTATTAAATTAAAAATCAAAGATTGAATCGATTAAAAAATTTTGATTTATTTTTAAACTAAAACGAAACTTTTTAAAAGAAAAATCGAACCACACACCAAAATAATTAACGATTTGGTTTGGCTTTTGATTAATCAAACCATTTGCACACCCTACATATGTGTCATGATGCTTCCAAATATGCCCAAGATTTCTTTGTAATTATAAGGATAAATTATAAATTTTTTTCTAAAATTAAAGATAAATTTCTCATCTATATTTACTCCTTCAAAGTATATTTTTATTCAACATATTAATCCATGATTTAATAGAATATTAGTCAAATTATTAGCCTTAGTCTAAATATCATATCAAATTTTTTTTGAAATGACTATAATAATTTTAAATGATATAATACCTATTTAAGAATATAAGAAAATATATATATCTTTTTTTTCCAGTATAAGGTAAATAGTCTTATTAGCATCATTATTTTAATTTCATGAAAATTTCAAAAGAATTTTTTTTGGTACTTTAATACATTAAGAAAATAATATGCAACTAGAAAAAAATAGGTTTTTAGTACGAGGTAAATAGTTTTATTAGGATCATTAATTTAATTTAATATGAGTATAGGTTTTGCAAATTATTAGATACAAGTGTAAGAGACGAAAGTATTAAAAGATTGTTTTGGTATATTTAATATATTAAAAAAATAATATGCTATCCAAAAAGATAAGACTAAAATCAGATTGAATACTAATATATTTATATTTATTTTATTTAATAAATAAAAATATGGATATCAATCTAATGCAAAAAATAATATTCATATTTATTTTAAATAAATATAGATATAAATTGAATGCAGATATAAATATGGATAGTTGTTAAAAGGAAATTAAATTTTATGACTATATAACCAAAAATATTATTGAGTAGATAATAAATTAAGTTAATATATATTAATATAATTATATATTTTAAAAAATAAGTGCTATATTAAATTAAATAGAATTATAAATTGAATTGGATATTCAAATATGGGTGGTTATTTATCCACATTCATATATTTCTTTAACAATTATAGATATAAATATAAATATTAGTAAGATATTTAATTTTTTATTTATATATTAATAGATTTAAATATAAAAATAAATTTGGATGAATATTTTTTTGGTACAAATGGATGCTCAAACAAATATAGCATGAGTATATCCAAAAGATTAAAAATAATTAAAATATCTTGCAAGGCTTGCAAGCAAGTTTGACTCTGATGTCAGGTCTAATCACTAGTGTGCTCAATCATATAGAAGACAATCTAATTAGCGGTGCTGTTTGCCTCTTGGAAGACATGCTGAACAAATACCGCATTGAAATCACAAAGATAGATCCGGATATCATGAAGAAGTGAGTTGGCTTCTAACTACATCGCATCACTCCGAATCCAATCTATTATAGTAGCAGAGTCTTCATTGATGATGATTCTCTTTGCCTGCACTCTTTTCAGGCATAGATAATGTCAAACTCAAGTGGTGCGAAGTTCAACTCCCATGATGAAAGGCTCAAGAAGATGTGATTCTTGCACCACTAGCAATCTATCATCCGATCTTCAGATGACAAAGCAAGCATCATCCCCACCATCTTTGATGCTATCGTTGAAATTTACCTTCATAAACCTCAAAAGAAGGGGCCATTAAGATGAAGATATGTGCTGGATCGCTGCAGGAGCAGCATGAAAGTCTTAGAAATCGAAGGCATCAAGAAGTGAGTTGGCCGCTGCTATACTTGGCGACGAAATAGAAGGCTCTCTCTAGTATCTGATAAATGGATACCATCTTTATTTTTATTTTAAAGATTAAATTATTTTTAAAAAATTAAATTTAATAGGTGATGTATGCTATCGTCTCATAGGCATAGGTCGATTCTTTTTAGTATTTTAATGATATTTAGAAAAAAATTTACTATTCATCTCTCATGGTTGACTATTAATATATAAATTAGTCTGGCTCTTGAACAATGCGAAAATGCATGCGCCTTTGGCTCATCTTTCAGCCCATAAATTGGATGGAAAATTATAAATTTTATATCCTTTTTTCTAAGTAACGTACACGTCGAAGGTCGGTCATGGACGATCTTTCGTGTTTGAAATGGTCTCGTCCTGGAATAAGGTACAAAATTAATTGAAAAATAAATATTATGTGATCTGAAAAAAAAATCTTCCGCTTCGAGATTAACGCCTGACGGCGGCCGTCCCATCGGAAAGTCCAGTGTCGGTACGACGCAAGGGATCCCTGTGACCAAAAGGTATTTAAAAAACAAACTCGACTTTCTCCACTTGGATTAGCTCAGATTAAAGTGGTAAAGCATAATATAATGCCGCCTCCACCTAACATTCGTTGGGGTTTACGCAGTATTTATACCGGTCAAGACCCGCACGATAATTTGTACGCATGGAGTCAGACCTACCTATCTGTCTCGCTGACAGAATATCTCATCCGTCCACCTCCACCAGCATCTAAAGTCTACGGCAGATCACCTGACCTCATACATATTTCTATGCGGCGTCAAGGCATAATAAATGGCGACAATCTGACCATAGACCGAAGAGCATACTAAAAAAGAGGGAGGCGTCGCTTTCCGCGTGTCCGGGTTCGGGGAGCCCGAGAAAGAAAGAACGGTCGGATGGAGTGGAACGGCGGGGGAAGATATCCGGATCCAACGGTCGCCGTCCAAAAGGCGGTTGCCGCCCTACGGCGAATGTCCTGGGGATCCCCGTTGGAGCCCCGTTGCTCCGGTTGTCGGCAATTTATAGAGAACACCACCAACATTTAGTAATTAATTATTTTTAAAATAAACAAATGTTTTTAATTAAATGATGCCGTGATATGTATATAAAATGGGGAGGGGTTGGCCTCTTTAAATCGTAGGCTGAAGGGAGAAGGAGAGAGAGGAGGAGGACGGGGGCTTCTTCTTCTGGCTGCGGTTTGGTCATTGGTGGTGGGCTCTTGCATCTTTTGTTATTGTTGTTACAACAATCTCCTTTAAAACATCCAAGATAGCTAGGGAGGGGAAGGAGAAAGAAAGCCACGTTTTTTTTTTACGTCCCCTTTGCTCTACACTCATATGCATACTATCGTCCTCTACGCATAGAGTCTTGTTCTCCTCCAGATCCTTGTTTTTTCTCTCTAGGATCTGGTCTGGTCTTAGATCTACATAGTTCTTTTTCTCAGGGTGTAATCTTCTTTTCTGCTGTAGTTGTAAAGGAAAAATATATATTCGGATTCTCGATTGTGATATTTGGGAGATCGTGAGTCGGTTTTTTCTTCTTGGTTTTGTTTTCTTTGTTTCTTTTCAGCTGTTCTTAGTTTCTTTAAGAACGAAAGATATCTCCAGACTTATTTATTTGATGGAGAGCGTTCTTGTCGATCGATCTCTTGTGAATCCGAGAAGGAACGTTGTTGTTAACAATAGCAGCGGTTACGGAGGATTGATGACGAGATCCCATAACACGTTTTCTTCTTGGTCTTCTTCTTACTCTTCTATGAGCCAGCTTTTCCTCAACCTAAACGCCGGCACAGGCGGCAGCATGGCGAGTTTCGGATCCCGTCCTCCGCCGTCTCGTTATTCCTCTCTTCCTTCCTTCTCTGCCACTCCATCCGTGGTCGCTCCGCCACCTGCTTTTCCTCCTCCTCCTCCTCTTCATCAACCTCCTCTCCTTCCCCTCCCTTTCTCTAAGTCCGCAACACTCCCTTCCCCGAGTCCGACCAAGAGGATCGCTGCCGCCGCTGTCACCACCACGAGAACCAGAGACAAGCGGAACAAGTCGAAGCCCGACGGTAACCCGAGGAAGGAGGCCCGATCGTCGGGGACCACCTCCGGGCGATCCGACCGGCCTAAGGGAGAATCCGTGTCCGTGGTTCCCCAGAAGTCGGCACAGAAGTCCGCCAGTCCGCCGCCGCCGGCCGAACGGAAGGAGAAAGTGAAGGAGGGAGGAGAGGAGGAAGAGAGGTTCGCGATGGAATCCGTGTACTCGCTCTCGCCGCCACCAAGCAGCCTCCCACTGCCGACGTTCTTTCTCATCAAGAGGCCCAAGGCCGCCTCCGCTGCTTCGTGCGTTGCCGAAGCGATGGGATGCGGTGATGCTTGCGGGGGCGGTAGGGTGAACGCCGGCGCTACCGATGACCTCCGCCGACTCCTCCGGCTTTAGAAAGGAGGACGCGCCTTTTCTTTTCTCCATTTTCTTTTTCTTTCGGAAAAAATAAAAAGAAAAAATAATGGTAGGAGGGATATTTCAGTCGGTGTGGCGTTTTGTGTGCTTAGTGAACTGTGATGGTCTTTGGATCTTCTGGTGGAGGGCAAGTTTGTAGGGCAGTACAGGTCCCGTAAGTGAGGTACAAATTTGGGTTTCTCTGTCCCTGCGAAAGGTTCGTTGGATACCATCTTTTCTACTTTTCTCATTGGCAGGGTGGGCCAGGTTTATTTTGTGCTTTGGCTGTAAACATCTAGATATACATTATTGGCTTATAAGTAGTTTGTAACAACGTGATCTTTAGTAAAGTGACGAGATTTTAATTAGTTTCATATCTATTTGTTTAATAATCCATACGAAGGTACGTTTATACAGAGGGTGGAAAATAAAATTGGAGTTAAAAAAAACATTCGGTATCCGTTTTTGGATAAGAGTTTGTAAGCCATTCTTAATTTATTAAAGATAAGTCCATATAATTAAGTAGCATTGTGACTTGAATAGCCTTAGGACATCTTATGCATCACCCTCACCTTTCGAACGCGTCCAAATTATTCTTCACCTGGGAATGAAATGGAGCATGTGATGGACATTTGTGCAAGAATCAACACCTAGCTACTTTTCATTTCCTTGTACGCAAAAGTTTTTAAGTTTGACAGTTCGGCTTGTTGAAGGAATGATGGGCACATGTTGAACCATGGCCATCCCCTATTTGTGAGCCGCGACATGATCTTTGGTCTTGATTAAAATTACATAGACATTGATGTTTGAAAAAAATAATGATCCTTTTAACATATGACAAATGGGATCTGTTAACTTCATCGCATGTATTATTGGATATAATTTTGATTACAAACAATTCTTCAAGGATGTAAATCGTGTGCTCGTATATATGTGTCGATATTATAAATATGTCTTGCACTTGATGCTTCAGTATGGAGGAGGCCATGAATTGCATTTAGGTGCAGTATAATAAACATAGCATGAAAGTATATGGAACAAGGTGTTGGTTTGGTTAAGCTTTTCGCTTAGATAGCTTTCTAATGTGCAATAAGGCTAGCATTAGCATGGTAAGATTTAATGGAAAGGATAGGCTAGAAGTACTTTGATCGAGCTGCAGGTAGTATATCATAGCTTATTTTCTCATGTACGTGGCTAAGTTTGGCTTAGTTGTGACTCCCGCTGAATGCTCGATCCAGGAGTTTGAAGCAATGATGCATTAGATGTGGCGTATCTGAGTCACAACAATTTTTAGTGGAAAAAAAAGGAAAGATTGTTAGTATTTTCTATGTGCATGTACGTACATTTTGGTGAAACTCCTATGCATTCATGAAATTGCAATCACAATAAGATTATAATTAAACAGTCCACAAGAATAGGTGCCCTTCGTTTTCCAAGAAAAAAGATTAGCCTCAAAACACATAAATAAGTAGCAATTTTCTTAAATTAGATGGTCAATTTGTTGATCAATTTGCTTTTGAATAAATACAAACTTTATATATAGGACCTTCAAAAATAGTTTGTATTTTGTTAACAACTACTTGCAAAGCCTCAAATATTGGGCAAGATGGGGGGTGGGGCGGGGGAAGCTGGTCAAGTTTGATATCATTTATATATAATCCAAGTCTAGCGATGCTTATGTAGCAAGATTGTTCAAAATCTAGCTAGGACACTTCTTGTGCACAAGCCTCAAGTTTTGCCTTTTAATTACCACTATTTAGGCTACAGAGAGTGAAAAAAGAAAAGGAAAAAAAAAAATATGGAGAGAGAGAGAGAGAGAGAGAGAGAGAGAGAGAGAGAGAGAGAAGTAGAGGTGATATCAAAAAAAGAATAAATAATGTTTATAAAAAAAAATAATAAATAAATAATCAATTTCTCTCATGAAAGGTTAAAAAGGTTATCGAGGAGAGTTGTTTCTGCTTACAAAATTAAAAAAAGAGCCAAATGGAAATAGTTCTACCTTTAGAAGTTTTCATGTAATCAGCACATACTAACCTATAATGGACATACAACTCGACCCTGGGTGATATCATCCAAAGAAATATCGTGGAACTTAGGGATGCAATAGCGTCCCAAATGTTTCTACTCGGATATCCATTCCACTTCGCATGGTATCCTTGGATTCCCGTGCTGTCCACCCAAAGGGGATGGTGATTGAAAATTTCAGACAGGGAAAGCTTTAATCATCAATTCTCTTTTAGCATCAGAATTTGCAATCCGTTTGTTTTGTCGGTGGCACGCATCAGATCCACCGTGCTTAACACACGTCCCTCCCCAAAAAAAAAAGAAAAAAAAAAAACGAGTACCATAGCGACACGTGGCATGACATGGTATACGAGGCCAGCCCTCGGCCATGACGTATAATCTGGTTCGTATGCTAATTCGTGCACGAATAATTTCCGATACTACTTTTGGCGGGTGAGAGACGTTGAGAGTCCCACCACTAGCGCCCAAGAGCGCCGACTTTTTTCTATTATTGGAGCAACTCCAGGACGGCGCTGACAGCGGTCGGTGGCGAAGGCTTTTCGGAGCAGTCAAATCGAACCGGGCCGGCTCAGCTACGATGGTATAAATGTGGTATTAAACTGACACGTTCCTACGACGCGCAGTATGATTACACGCGTCGTTCTTTCGGTGGAGACCTCATCAATTTTACTGCTCGAGGACTTCTGTCTGATCTCCTCTATTAAAATAGATAAAGTTATGGTATTTGATCAGAGGAATCCTGCATATTCCTTATAATTATAATATTTTAAATGAACAAAGAACCAATTTGTTTTGAATACGTGAAATTATGAAATAATTTAATAATTTATAAAATTTATTTATTTTAAAAAATAATTATAATTTTTTTATTATATTTAATTAATAAAAAAATATTTTAAAAAAATGATATCGAAAAAAATTATTATGTTTGATTGAAGATAATCTTACATGAAAATATGATAAAATTTATAAATATATTATTAAATATAAAATATTTTTTTAATACTAAAATAGTGTTATTATTTTTGATTAGTTTTTATATGATGACTATAATCATATAATTTTATGCATAATACCATCCTCATCTTAATCTTTTTATAAATTTTTTTTATTGAATAAAATTTGAAGGATATTAAAATAAAGTCAATAATTATATATGTAGCTTTATTGAGTGTACTTTTGTCAAACATGAATTATCACCATTTGAAAATTTGCTAAAAATCAACTCTCGATGGTATTTATTTTATCTTCTCTGAAAAATAAGCATAGAGCCCACTAATTTTTTTACCATCTTTTTCTTATATTTTTCATATCAAATATGATAATTTGACATAAAAATTATTTTTTCATGTCAAATTATTCTCAATCAAACACCTCCAAAAGGTCGTTCAAGTTAGATATCAATCGAGAATGGTTAATCATTTATTTATTAATTTTTATCAAAAATCTAAGCTAAAAATTGAGAATGACGCTTACCATGGTAACAGCCGAACCATGATTTTGAGTCCTATAAATTGGCAGAATGTTGAGTCCCAAAAATGTTTCAATTTTTCGAGAATAAAAGATGTCCAGGATTTTAAAAACAAAGAAATCATCAATAATATATTTTTAAATAAAAAATATTTTATGGTGTCCAATATATATGGTATGTTGACTACGCGACTTCAGACAAGCGTATGGTTTAGCTTCTGTAGAAAATGGGCACTAATTTCCACTCCTTGCTCGCTTGTCATAGGGTAGATTTTGAGTTTGGGAAGTGCACATGTCATGTACTGCAGGACTTTTAATAACGCTTTCAATTTTCCAAGCTTGCTATGTTTCTGTTTGTTGGACTAGATCGACCTTTATGGCAGGCTAATTAAGTTTTTTCCGATGGACGGTGGACCATAGGAATCTAGTTCGCTACTAGAAATAGTGTGTGTTTTGTTATATTATAATCTATTAATGTTCCGGACCTTTTTCATATAATTATATGAACGTACAGACTTACCAGGATCGAGCCTTAGCGACAGATGGGAGCGTTTTCAATGTTGGAAAGTGGATTTCATTATCACAAGTGCATGCTCCTAAAAGCAACCTTATAAGTTCAGGTTGTAAGCCTCTAACCTCATCATGGTTCGCCACTTGGTCGATCTTCTAAAAGATTTTTCTTCCGGCAATGGAATCAAAAGATCGTTAAGACCTTCTGCCATATTTTATGCATTCGTGGTATTATTGGCTTCAGAACCAAAAAGGTCATCCTCGAATGTATTTTTAAAGGTTTGCTGTAGAGATGATCATGGGCTGGAAATTTAGCAGATTTGATACCAAAAACAAGCCTGTTGGATGGGCTTGGGCAAAAAAAAAGAGGGCTGATTTGAAAAAAATTGACACATCCCAAGATGATGATATACATTTAATATATTAATTATATTAATTAATTATTATAATAATAAAATCTTAGTCAATATGTTAATGAATATATCAATATTGGATCTGTTGGGCCAGCCTAGTATTGACGTTTTAGTATTGGGCCGTGCCTGGACATAAAGTAGACGCCTTATATCCAGGCCGAGCCAGGCCTGATCATAAGCATGGGTCTAATTTTTACTGTAGGGCCCAGCCCGACATTTGACCAGCTCTAGTTTAAAAGAATTAGATATAGAACTCCACAAAGACTAGATCAAGATTTATCTCAAACAAAAAAAAATGAAATGATTTCTTTTTTTTTTTTGTTTAATGGTTTACACTACTATAGCAAGCTCAGTAGGCAATATTTCCTCTTTTCTGGTTCCACCAATCTACGGTCATTTATTTGTTTAAAAAAATTGTAAAGAAGGCAAGCAGGGCGCTAGCTTCTAACCCTGTTGGACTGGATATAGAGATGACGCACCACATTGCTTTGCACTTGGATGCATCTTAAGTTGATGGTATGAGTGGGTCCAGCAAACGAACAAACTAGCAGCAAAGTAAAACCCAGCAATCCCACGCTTGCTCTACTACCGTCTGCTGCGAATTGTGATTGGCCCAGCAATACCTCGGGCAACCATCCTTTGCTTTTGGACAGGCTGCAGATGCATGAAGCTAATCATATAGTGGGAAATGCTTTCTATCCCATGGGTGGTGTAGTTCCACGGATATGGGCATCGCCTACAATGATTGACTGTGCCCTTTTTCGTTCGGATTCGTGCGCTCATCGATCACTACAAGTGATATCTATGGAGTTATGTTGAAAGTATTTCTCTCGTACAGTCAACATAACTCTTTCAATAGGATAGGGATGACAAACCGAGAGGTCAAAACCCCAGTCATTGCTTTTAAAGTGCATCCTCACATGACAATATAGTAGATATTAGAATGGACGCAAGCACCTCTTCAAAATTATTGATGAGGTTGATCATAATTGATTTGCCATCCAATATATATATATATATATATATATATATATATATATATATATATATATATATATATATATATATATATATATATATATATGTAAAATGCATGTGACAACAAGAAAGGAAAAATTAGTTGATCATAATTAATTTGTCATCTAATATATATATAAAATACATATAACAATGAGGAAGGATAAATTGACTTTCCTAATATAATGCAAGTAAAAAAAATAAG
The DNA here is from genome assembly GCA_006176705.1 of Cocos nucifera. Lineage (NCBI taxonomy): Eukaryota > Viridiplantae > Streptophyta > Magnoliopsida > Arecales > Arecaceae > Cocos > Cocos nucifera. The sequence goes on along the minus strand of QRFJ01000026.1, from coordinate 2,399,385 downwards.
AAAATAAGGAAGATGGCCTTCCTAATACAATACAAGCTAAAAAGAAAATAATTATAAGATAATTACGGTCGGGTATAATATCAAATTATAAGAATAAAAAAAAAGAGAGAGAGAATTTCATTAATTATGCTAATAAAACGTATGCTGCATAAAGCTGCCGTGCTTCGTGTAGTTTAGATGAGAGCTAGTGGGGACCGGAAGTGCATGCTGAGTACTTCACCTTGGACGTTACTTGACTCTCTCCTAGACCATACATCAAAGCGTTTGCCGATGCCGATGCTGCAACATCTTGAATCCTTTTCCACCTCCTGGAGAAACAAAACATCTTAAATCAGCTGCAAAAACCAACCTAAGCTATCATAAAACTACATGGAGTCAGGTCACCGAGTTAAAAGATGGCATGCCCGGTATCATCAGAGTCACCGATCGATCATTCCTCTAGGATATCTAGATGATATTGCCAAACAAAATCATCGATCAGCTCCACCAAAATTTGGTGTACAAGGTTTGGACAAAAAACTTCCGTAAGACTGAATTTGATCCTTCAGAAGGATCAAATTCGCCGTGAATGCGTAAAGAAGCCACATTCATCCATCATGGTTACATGAGAATGTCAAGAGGCATGCATATTGTCATTGCTAATCCCAACGTGGAGACTTGTTAGGATCTTCATAGAAAGCTGAATTTAGGTTATTAAACTTATTCTCTCGTGCGTAGAAGGTTCGTGACTTCACGAATCTACTCATCGGCAGGAGTGTTTATGCAAAGTTTTCCATTGAAAAAGGGCAAAACTTGTAACTAGCAATGAAAGCTTTAGTCGGTAAAGTCTTCCGGTAAAGGTGGTGTAGGTTACAGAGCAGGAAACAAAGTGGTTTGTGTTAATTTGTACATTTTCAACTTCGCTACATGCTATTGCACCGTGAATCGCACAATGATCGCTATGGATGAATACGAGTAACGTGTCCATAGGAAGGCACTTTGAATTTCTTAACCTTTACCTTAGAACTTTGAAATGGGGAGGATTCACCTTCCTTTGGGCAAAATTCACTATCGAATCGCACGATGATCACTTTGAAATCTGTGTAGATGGATGAATGGAGGAGTTTGGAGTGCTTCGAGAAATATGTGGTTTGTGATCCAACGGTCTATCAATTTTTCGTGCAATCCAAACCCCAAACCTTCTGGCACCTCATTAGAGCCAGAAAAATATTCTTATCAATTACTTCTTATGGTGCTGACGGAACTCAAGATCGACACCTACAAATCTTCTCCGTTGGCACGTCATTCTTGCCAATTTAAAAACTTTCTAATCTCATTACTCCTATGAAATATCTAATTTGTTTCACAAGCCTTGAAAATAAGGACATTTGGAACTTCAGAATGGCCAAGATGCAAATTCCTGACGTTTGTGACAAAGATGATCTATTTTAGATGTGTCCTAGTTTCTCCATTAAATCTACTCATCCAAATGTACATGCGACATTAATCTTTACAGCTCTAAGATAAGTACCACCGATCATCAAGTGCTTTGATCAACCGACGATTTAGTCGTCGCATACACACACATTGATCGAGTTTCAGAGTTACTAAAAAATTTGGAAGCATACCAACAAAAGTCCGAATATTTGGAAAAGTTATTCTACGATACATCATCATCATCATTATTATTTGGGCAAGCAACAATACATTATGTTCAAAGAAAACAACATGGCCTATGGAGAATGGATGCATCTAAATGTATCGAGTCATGTACTTGTAATAACATACACGGTAATGAGATTGGAGAAAAACTAGAAATTATAATATTAAGACAAACTCAAAACATGGAGACGGACTTGTTTGGCAAAAGAAGAAGAAGAATAAAAATCTGATTCTGAAACTGTGAAGATTACAGTAGAAGAAAAGGCCATACTACCAGATACCAGAATCTGATTCTGGAACAGTGAAGATTACAGCAGATAAAAGGAGTAAATTGTTTATGAAATAAGAGCAATGGAGGATGTATATTAATGATGCCACCACTAATGCTGGCAGGTGTATTGATGCAGCTTGAAGTGAGAATGCTGAAGTAGCACCAAATTAAATCTCACATATTGAGTTATAAAGCTTATACATAACTTTCCTGTTACTAAATCCAATGTCTGATTTCGTATGGTGTGCAGAAAAAAAATGGTGTGGTAATTTCGGATCAGTATCTAACTCTTTTATATTACCATAAAGCACTTCTCTGGGAAGAATGTGCTACATGGCATGACAATAGCGGAGGGCAAAAAAATTGGAAGTCAGGCCTCGTAGCATGCAATATCATTACTCCAATTTCAAAGGTAAAACCATGACCTGATTTTAAAAAATAAAAGAACAGGTCCTACTTCTCATTCAATAAAATTGGGTAAGATTCAGGCAAATCCATTAAATGAAAGGGCACAATATAAAATAAAAGATACAGTAGAATAGAGAACAGGATAAACAATACGTCAACTACCCTAGTCGCCATATCTCATGGTGTTGCCCTGCCCCAAGAAAGACATTTGACTTTCCGGTTGATCAAACCAAGTCGCCTAACGTATCATTGACCACCTATATTATGTTTGACCAGAATATCCTAAACTAATATTCTCTTGTACCTTTTTATTAACACAACTAAAATATCCCATCTTTAGGCCACCCAAACCGAGCTTACCTGATCCATTAAAGGAATTCTACTATTCTAAAATAAAAGCTTGACTTTTGGGAACTGCAGAGAGCTAAGATCAGCAGAGGGTTCAATCCCCTCCACCATCCCAAGCCCCGGCTCCGAACTCTCGTGCACTGCACGTGCCAGTCACCATCACCGACTTGTCTTAACCTTCATACAGCTCAGTCCTGCAAAGGAGACAGCAATACATACCTAGAATTTAGATGAGTCCGTCCCATCGTTTGGACTCTTCATCAGCTCGTGATCTCTTCTCATTCCTCGGCAACCGCCATGTTGCGTACGGTTGGCCCTCGGCGAGCGTAGCCGGACGACGGGGTAAGGGGTTGGGCACTGGTCATCGGACGCCGGACGGGCATGCAGTTCTGTAGCGGACCCAAGCAAGAATTAATACGAGATGGTACTTGGAAAATGACCACACGCTTTCGGAATTTCCGCCCCCCCCCTCCCCTCCCCCTTCCTTTTTTTTTTTTGTTTTAGAGTGGTATAGGTATGGTGAGCTGATCTTGGAGAATGCGTGGATCAAAAGTTTGCCGCATCTCAGTCAGTGCCATTGATATGTTTGGATCATCTGGCCCAACTTGGACGTAGAACTTGACCGGCAGTTATCTTGAACCCGGCCTATCTCTATAATTTAGATTTATTTGATATTGAACCATGTAAGCTCGCTTTTGATAAAGATTGATGAAAATAAAAAAAGGTCAAATTCAGGAGGAATTCAATTAAATGGAAAGCACGTCATGGTTGGATTAGGTTCTAGCTTTCACCAAAGTTTTACTCAAGCCTAACCTAAATTTAAACTAGCTACATCGATGTTCATCAACATCAGGCTGAATCGATTAAGCAATATTATAGTTGAAGACAAGCTTAAGTTGCATCAAATCTAGCTTTGGTTTGACCCTGTCCAAATTGCATGAATGCAGTGCGACAAATAAATTAATGCTTGTTCCAATGGCCTATAACCTTTTGCCTCGCTATTAGAAGTCCTAGCTTTGATCCATAGATTGTGCATATTAAAATTTTAAACATGAGTTATTTATATAGTTAGAGTCCTTCTGCTTAGCTAACTGCTTCATTTTTGGATCATGCATGTTTAATGTTGGGGATAAATTCCACTTCCATCAAAGTTCAGTCTGATGCCTAGCTTAATGCAATCGGTAATCACGGAAGAGCTTCAATCGAAGATTCTTCCTCTAGCGGTCGAGCACCAGTCGGACTCCTACGAGAATCGAACTTTTTTTAAATTTCTTCTTTAGTCGGACTCCTACGGAAGCCGAACTCCCTCCACATTTCTCTTTCAGTTGGACTCCTATGAGAGCCGAACTCCTTCCGGATCTTTCTTTAGTCGGACTCCTGCGAGAGCCGAACTCCCTTCGAACTTCTCCTTCAGTCGGACTCCTACGAAAATAGAACTCCTTCCGGATTCTTCTTCAATCGGACTCCTACAGGAACCGAACTTCTTCTAGATCTCCATTCAGTCGGACTTCTACGGGAGTCGAACTCCTTCCTAACTTTTTTCAATCGGACTCCTACGGAAGCCGAACTCCTTCTGGATCCCCCTTCAGTCGGACTCCTATGAAAGCTGAACTCCTTCCAAACTTTTTCAATCAAACTCCTATGGGAGCCGAATTTCTTTCGGATCTTCTGTAGTCGGACTCCTATGAAAGCCGAACTCCTTCCAGATCCTCCTTCAATCGAACTCCTACGGGAGGCGAACTCCTTCCGAACTTCTTCAGTCGGACTCCTATGGGAGTCGAACTTCTTTTGGATCCTCCTTCAGTCGGACTCCTATGAGAGCCGAACTCCTTTCAAACTTCTTCAGTCGAACTCCTACGAAAGTCGAACTCCTTTCAGATCCCTCTTCAGTCGGACTCCTATGGGAGTCAAACTCCTTCCGAACTTCTTCAATCGGACTCCTATGGAAGTCGAACTCCTTTCGGAGCCCTCCTTCAATTAGACTTATATGGGAGCCAAACTTCTTCCGAACTCCTCCTTCAATCGAACTTCTACGAAAGCGAAACTCCTTTCGGAGCCCTCTTTCAGTCGGACTCCTACGGAAGTCGAACTTTTTTTGGATCTTTCTTCAGTCGGACTTCTATAGGAGTCGAACTCCTTCCGGATCCCTCCTTCAGTCGGACTTCTATGGAAGCCGAACTTCCTCCGCACTCTTCCTTCAGTCGGACTCCTATGGGAGCTGAACTTCTTCCAGACCTCTCCTTCGGTCGAACTCCTAGAGGAGCCAAACTCCTTTCGGACTCCTCCTTCGGTCAGATTTCTACAGGAGCCGAACTTCTTTCGGACTCCTCCTTCAGTTAGATTTCTAATGGAGCTAAACTTCTTTCAAATTTCTGCTTTAACTAGCGTTCCTCCTGGATAATCCCCTCTAACCATATTTTCTTTGGAAGTCCGAACTCCTCTGAAATTGATGTATGATGGAGTTCTTCACCAACCAATGCTTGCATTCTTCGAACTACGGCTATTAAATCTCGATAAATGATCGCCATCAGTCTGCTACAGACGGTGCTACAGATGGTGCCCCCCTCCATGATAGACTCCATCAGGCCTCGAGCGATCTGCTACTGGATAGTATAGCTGTCACCATCAGTCTGACGACATCTTTCTCTTCATATCGAACTCCACCAGATCTCGAGCGGCCTACTGTCAGATAGCTGCAGCTATCACCATCAATCAAGCTCCGCTTATAAAAAGGGATCCTCTAGATATATTTTCTCTAAGCTCTAAGCTCTCTTCTTCTTTTCGAAACTCTGCCGAACTCTTATCTGAGCATTCTATTTTTATTGGCTAGAAGAGCTGACTTGATCGTTTGAGGATCCTACCGAAGCCACCACCACCGACTCCGAATGAAATTTTATTTTGCAGGTCATCGATGGTGATCTCGTCTTCCTCCACTCCAGTTCATCCCGACGTCAATCAGATTCTGTGACAATATTTAAAAATTTTAAATAATCATAATAGTGATGGTTTCTCTCACATTCTTAAATAAAATAGAAATAAAATAAACTATCAACAATGACTCACCTAGGGTTTCATACTTTCTTGAGCAAAACTACTTTGTAACATCCTTATGCATTTTTACATATAATTCTTTCAAATGAATAAAAGAAATAAACTGATGCATGAGAATAATAGGACTAAAAGGTGCACCCATATGTAAAATATCGTATCCATCAGTTCTTTTTAAATAATAAAGATTAAAAAAATTAATTATATTTTTGATATTTCAACTTTAAATTAGATTTTTAATAAATTTTTAATTTTTTTAAAAAAATATTTTAATTTATTTTAACTATTTTAATATGATGCTTCTTTTGAATTGATTATTTTTTCATCAAAATTTCATGCTGGTATTAATGTATGATCATGTAGCAGAAATTGTTTGAATATATAGGTGATAGGGATGCTGACATAATATATCAAATAAAAATTTTTATTTTGATAATAAGATACATGGATGATGTTGTAATATATTGGTGATATGAAATTTTTCTATCCAAAAATGACTAGCCATTAAGTATTATCCATATATTATATCATCATCCATATATTATAAATTATATTTTGATCTATTAGATTTTATAAATATTTTTATATGGTGTTGGGGATAAATCCCGCTTCTGCCAAAATTCGGTCTGATACTTAGTTTAATATAACTAGTAATCACAGAAGAGCTTCGATCGAGAATTCTTCCTCCAGCGACTGAATCCCTCTAGACTCCTTCAGCAGCCAAATTTTTCTAACGGCCGAACTTCTCCCAAACTCCTCCAATGGCCGAACTTCTACAGCGGTCGAACCCCTCCTGAACTCCTGCAGTGATCGAACTCCTTCCAAACTTCTTCTTCGGTCGGATTCCTCTAGAAGCCAAACTCCTTTCGGACTTTTTCTTCGATCAGATTCCTCCAGCAGCCAAACTCCTTCCGGACTTCTCTTTTGATCGGATTCCTTCAGGAGTCAAACTCCTTTCGAACTTCTCCTTCGGTCGGACTTCTTCAGCAGCCGAATTTCTTCTAAACTTCTCCTTCAATTGGATTTCTCTAGGGCCGAACTTCTTTCGAATTTCTCCATCAGTCGGACTCCTTCTAGACTTCTCTATCAGTCAAACTTCATCCAAATTTTTTCAGTGAATTACTTTCAGATTTCAAGTAGTATTCCTTTCGAATGATCCTCTTTAGCCATATTTTTTTTAGAAGTTCGAACTCCTCTGGAATCGATATACGTCAAAGCTCTTCACCAACCAACGCCTGCTTCCTCTAAACTTCAACTATTAAATCTCGACGAACGGACACATCACGACAACGAACATCTCTCTCCATAACAAACTCCATGTGACCCCGGATGGCTCAATACCGGATGGCTATGACTGTCACTATCAGTCTGCTACAGGCGGCATTCCTCTTCATAATAAATCCCACACGATCTACTATCGGATGACTATGGCTGTCACTATCAGTCTGCTACGGACGGCATCCCTCTCCATAACAAATCCTATGCAGCCTCGAGCGGTCAGCTATCGAATGGCTATGGCTGTCGCTATCAATCTGCTCCGAACTTCATTTATAAAAGAAATCCTTCATATACATTTTCTCTAAGCTCTCTTCTCCTTCCCAAAATTCTACCGAATTCTTTCTCGAGCACTCCATTCCTATTGACCAGAAGAGCTGACTTGATCGTTGGAAGATCCTGCCAGAGCCACCACCATCAACTTCGGGCGAAACTTTATTTTGCAGATCACCGACGGTGACCTCTTCTTTCTTAACTCCAGTATGATCCGGCATCGATCAGATTTTGCATCAACAGAATTGACGCTAGAAGAAGGATCCTCTATTTCTGAGGTATCCTTATTCTTAAAGGAGTGCTCAGTCGATCCTGTGGATCTTTTTCTTCAAGATTTATCTCCATCATCTCCCTCAATCCTAAGAAATATCTTCAAAAAAGACGACTACCCAGAGATCTACCGCATCTACCGTTAGATCTGAGCTAGATCCATTCGCTCCTGCTTCATCGCTGATGTTTCAACCTCCTCCTCCATCGATGATCATGGTAGATCCGAAGCAGTTTAATCTGCTAATGCAGCGAATTCAGAGCCTCACCAAAATGGTGTAGATCATGCGTAAGCCTCCGATGGCGGTTCCATCAGAAAACCTACCATCGAAATATCACGAATCGATCCCAAGGAGGAGCACTTGGGCTAGCATACCCATCGCTTCTAGGAAGAAAAAATAGAGAGTAGAGGATCCTTGTTTGGATCATGATTCTTTTTTGAAAGAGATCTTCAACATCTATAGTTGAAAACCTTCCAAGATCTACGATCGAGATGACGTTCTCGATCAAAAACTGTGAAAGATGGACTGATGAATTGAGGAGCTCTGTCACATCACCCTGGCTCATCATGACGATGTCTACATCGATCCTCCTTTCTCTCTCCAAATTATGCAAGAGTCCGTTCTATCAAACTTCAAGCTTCCTCAATTTGAAAGCTATGATGGAACCTCTGATCTGATCGATCACTTGGAGGCTTTCCAGATCATGATGCTGCTCCATGATGTATCAGACATCATCTTATGCCGAGCCTTCCCATCTATCTTAAAAGAAGCAGCAAGAAACTGATACTTAGTATTTAAGTCGGGTACCATCTTTTTCTTCGATCAAATAAGCCATTAGTTTATGGCTCATTTTGTCAGTAGTCGACGTTCGCATCGAAGTTTAGATTTTCTGATGAATATTGTTGGTGCAGAATCTGGTCAATATTGAATCGAGCTGGAGTTGAGGAAGAGGTCATCGTCGATGATCTGTAAAATAAAGTTTCATCCGAAGTCGATGGTGGCAGCTCCGACAGGACCCTCCGATGATCAAGTCAGCTCTTTTGGCCAATAGAAATATAGTGCTCAGAAAAGAGTTCGATTGAGTTTCGGAAAGAAGAAGAGAGCTTATATAAAATGTATCTGGAGGAACCCTTTTTATAGACAGAGCTTGATTGATAGCGATGGCTATATCGTCTGGTAATGGGCTGCTCGGAGCCACGTGATATTCGGTATGAAGAGGAAGAGGTATCGCCTGTGGCAGACTGATAGTAACAGCCATAGCCATTTGGTAGTGGGCCGCTCGAGACTGTATGGAATTTGCTACGAAGAGAGGGATGTCATCAGACTGATAGTGACCGTTCGTTGAGATTTAATAGTCAAAGTTCGGAGTAAGTAGGTGTTAGTTGGCGAAGAGCTTTAACATACATCAATTCCAAAGGAGTCCAGACTCCTAAAGAAAATATGTCTTGAGGAGATCATCTGAAAGGAATACTATTTGAAATCTAAAAGTAATCTACTAAAAAAATTCAGATGAAGTTTGATTGAAAAAGAAGTTCAGAAGAAGTTCAGCTCCTGTAGGAATTCGATTGAAGGAGAGGTCCGAAAGAAATTCATTTTCTGAAGGAATTCGATTGAAGGAAAGGTCCGGAAGGAGTTCGGCTCCGGTAGGCATCCGACTGAAGGAGAGATCTGAAAGAAGTTTAGCTCTTAAAGAAGTCCGACTGAGGAAGAAGTTCGGAAGGAGTTTGACTCCTATAGGCATCCGTCTGAAGGAGAGATCCGAAAGAAGTTCGGCTCCTGTAGGCATCCGACTAAAGGAGAGATCTGGAAGGAGTTCGACTCCTAGAGAAGTTCAATTGAGAGAGAAATTTGAAAGAAGTTTGACTCCTATAGGCATTCGTCTAAAGAAGAGATCCGAAAGGAGTTCGACTCCTACAGACATCCGACTGAAGAAGAGGTCCGAAAGAAGTTCGGCTTTTGGAGAAGTTCGATTGAAGAAGATGTTCGGGAGGAGTTCGACATCTGAAGGAGTCCGACTAAGGAAGAAGTTCGAAAGGAATTGGGCTCCTATAGGCATCCGTCTGAAGGAGAGATCTAGAAGAAGTTCAGCTCCTATAGGCATCCGACTGAAGGAGAGATCCGAAAGGAGTTCGGCTCCTGGAGGAGTCCAACTGAGGAAGAAGTCTGGGAGGAGTTCGACTCCTATAGGCATCCATCTGAAGGAAAGATTTGGAAGAAGTTTGGCTCCTATAGGCATCCGATTGAAGGAGAGATTCGGAAGGAGTTCGGCTCCTGGAGGAGTCTGACTGAGAAAGAAGTCCGAGAGGAGTTTGACTCCTGTAGGCATTTATCTGAAAGAGAGATCTGAAAGAAGTTCGGCTCCTACAAGCATCCGACTGAAGGAGAGGTTCGGAAGGAGTTCGACTTTTGAAGGAGTCCGACTAAAGGAGAAGTTTGGAAGGAGTTCAGCTCCTGTAGGCATCCATCTGAAGGAGAGATCCGAAAGAAGTTCGGCTCCTATAGGCATCCGACTGAAGAAGAGATCTGGAAGAAGTTCGGCTCGTAGAGGAATCCGACTGAAGAAGAGATCCAGAAGGAATTCGACTCCTAGAGGAGTTCGGCTTTCAGAGAAATTTGACTGAAGAAGAAATTCGGAAGGAGTTCAGCTGGGGTTCGACCACTGAAGAGTTCGGTCGGCTGAAGAAGTTCGACTAAGGTTTGGTCACTGGAAGAGTTTGATTGGTTGAAAAAGTTCGACTAAGATTTAGCCGCTGGAGGAGTTTGACTAGGATCTGAGCGTTGAAGGAGAATTTTCGATCGAAGTTCTTCCATGATTACTAATTGCATTAGGCTAAGCATTAGACTGGACTTCGATGGAAGCGAAATTTATCTCCAATAATAGTTTTTCCACTCTCGAGTTCAAAATTCGAAGGATGGGAATACAAAAATGATGACTGCCAAAGTCCTCTTTTGGGCTTTACATCAGTTCAGGTTGAAGCTCAGGAAAGATCTTATCTCCAATCGAGACTAAAGGAGATCTTATCTCCTATTGAAGGGTTGGAGCTCAGGGGAGATCTTATTTTCAGTCGAGGTTGAAGAAGATCTTATCTCCTATTAAAGTTGAAGCTCCGGGAAGATCTTATCTCCAGCCGAGATTGAAGGAGATCTTATCTTCTATTGACGTTGAAATTGAATTTGAAGCTCAGAGGAGATCTTATCTTCTATTGACGTTGAAGTTGAAGCTCGGGGAAGATCTTGTCTCCAGTCGAGGTTGAAGTTGAAGTTGAAGCTCAGGAAAGATCTTGTCTCTAGCCGAGGTTGACGTTGAAGTTGAAGCTCGAGGAAGATCTTGTCTCCAGCCGAGGTTGAAGTTGAAGCTCAGGGGAGATCTTATCTCCAGCCGAGGTTGATGTTGAAGTTGAAACTCGGAGGGATCTTATCTTCGATCCTGGGTTCCCGCGCTTGCTGCTTATGGTGGACGTCGAGCTTATTGTGGACATCAGAATTATTCTGATCGTTGAACCTAGACCTCTCTTGCAAATCGGGATAAGATTCTGCTTTTCGCATTTGACGTAGTCAGGTTATCGTAAAAAAATATGGATAAGAATTCTCCACCGAGCTTTTTCCTTCTCCACATCTTTGGTCTATGAGGTTTCGACTTTTGCTCATGTTAGGACGAGGTTCTCCTCCTCTTTCTAACAGACTGCAGGGGCACATTAGGGTCATTGTCAGGGCCTCTCTTCTCATCTCGTCTAAAATGAACGAGGCCTTCAACTTGCTCATGTTAGGATGAGGTTCTCCTTCTATTCCTAACATGGCAATAGGAGCATAGACGGGCCATTGAATGGGCCTTTCTCCTCCTCCTATCTTAAATAATCGGGAGGTCTTCGACTTTGCTCGCATTAAGATGAGGTTCTCCTCCTATTCCTAACGGACTATAGGAGCACATAAGGGTCGTTATCTGGACTTCTCTTCTCACATCGTCTAAAATGAATGGGGCCTTCAACTTGCTCATGTTAGGATGAGATTCTCCTCTTGTTCTAACATGGTAATAGGGGCACAGATGGGCCATTGAATGGACCTCTTTCCTCCCCTATTTTAAAATAATCGAAGGTCTTCAACTTTGCCTGCATTAGGATGAGGTTCTCCTTCTATTCCTAACAGACTGTAGGGGCACATAAGGGCCATTGTCAAGGCCTCTCCCCTCATCTCGTCTAAAAAAAATGAGGCCTTCGACTTTGCTCACATTAGGATGAGGTTCTCCTCCTCTTTCTAACAAGCTGTAGGGGCACATGAGGACCATTGTCAGGGTCTCTTCCCTCATCTCATCTAAAATGAACGAGGTCTTCAACTTTGCTCACGTTAGAACGAGGTTCTCCTCCTGTTCCTAACGGACTATAGGGGCACATAAGGGCCATTATCAGGGCCTCTTCCTTCATCTCGTCTAAAAGAAATGAGGCCTTCGACATTGCTCACGTTAGGATGAGGTTCTCCTCCTATTCCTAATAGGCTGTAGGAGCACATAAGGGCCGTTGTCAGGGTCTCTCTCCTCATCTTGTCTAAAAGGAATGAGGCCTTCGACTTTGCTCATATTAGGAAGAGGTTCTCTTTCTGTTCCTAATAGGCTGTAGGGGCACATAAGGGCTATTGTCAGAACCTCTTCCCTCATCTCATCTAAAAGGAATGAGGCCTTCAACTTACTCATGTTAGGACGAGGTTCTCCTTCTATTCCTAATGGGCTGTATAGGTATATAAAGACCATTGTCAGGGTCTCTTCCCTCATCTCGTCTAAAACAAACGAGGTTTTCGATTTGCTCATGTTAGGATGAGATTCTCCTCTTGTTCCTAACATGGCCACTATTGATTGCTTCTTTTGGTAGTACATTCTCAGATTCTCTGAGTTTCAAGGTCGTGGGAGTGTTATTCCTCCGAGCTCTTTCAGACGATAAATTTTGGGCTGGATGACCTCCTTCACTTCATACGGGCCTTTCTAATTTGGGACAAGCTTTTCCTAGCTCTGAGGCTGAAAGATGGCGGCTCATCGAAGTACTAAGCCCCCTGAAGATAGCGTTGATGATGCCAGAAGGCGGCCGATCTCTTTATTGTTCCTTCCTCATTGGTGGTTCTAGCTGCAGTAGCACCCTTGGCTTGCTTCTGATGGTGTTTATGGAGCATTGAGGGGGGCGTAGTTGTGAAACCTTCTAGGGGGGAACTTCTTCGCGCCCTTCTATCAAAACTTCTTTGACGACGAGCTCGAGGAGGAGTTCGAGCTCGTTTGCACTTGGAGGGAGTCCGTAAGCATGATTGAATTTCATTCGGCCCTCCATCAGTAGCGGATATATGCCACTCTCCTATGGCTTCCTCATCCTTCAACTTGAAGGCTTTCTCTGCTCGGGCATATCCCTCGGTATGAGCTAGCATATCGGCAAAGTCTCTGAGGTACTTTTTCTTCAAGAAAAATAGTAAATCGTTCTTCTGAAGATCGCTCTTGAGTGCAGCTATTGCAACTAACTGGTTCAGGTTCTGGACCTCAAATGTAGTAACATTAAATCAGATGACATAAGTCTGGATGGATTCTCTCTCCTTCTGCTTGATGTTCATCAGAGAATTCGAACCTCGGCGCGGACGTTGGCTGCTGACGAAGTGAGTCGCAAACTGATGGCTCATTTGATCAAAGAAGAAGATCGTATCCGACTTCAATGTCGAGTACCAATTTTTTGCTGCTTCCTTTAAGGTAGATGGGAAAGCTCGACATAATATGGCATCAGATGCGCCATGGAGCAGCATCATAGTTTGGAAGGTCTTCAAATGATCGACTGGATCAGAGATTCCATCGTAGCTTTCAAACTGGAGGAAGCTCGAAGTTTGATGGAATGAACTCTTGCATAATTCAGAGAGAGAAAGAGAGATCGATGCGGACGTCATCATGGTGAGCCGGGGTGATGTGACCAAGCTCCTCAATCCATCGATCCATCCCCCATAGTTTCTGATCGAGGACATCATCTCGATCACAGACCTTGGAAGGCTTCCGCCTGTAGATGGAGAAGGTTTTTTTCTGAAAAAGAATCATGATCCGAATAAGGATCCTCTGCTCTATATTTTTTCTTTTCAGGGGTGATAGATATGCTAGCCCAAGTACTCTTTTTTAGGATCAGTTTCTGACATCATGATGGTGGGTTTTCTAGTGGAATCGCCATCGGAGGCTATCGCATGGTCTGCACTATCTCGATGAGGTTTTGAACTCGCTGTATTAGCAGGTTAAATTGCTCTGGATCTACCATGGCTGTCGGTGGAGGAGGAGGTTGAAGCACCAGCGCTGGAGCCGAAATGGGCGGATTTGGCTCAGATCTAGCGGCAGAAGCGATAGATCTTTGAATAGTTGCCCTTTTTGGAGGCATTTCTCGAGATTGAGGGAGAGGATGGAGATAAACCTTGAAGAGAAAGATCCACAGGATCGACTGAACACTCCTTTAAGAATAAGGATACCTTGAAAATAGAGGTCCTTCCTCTAGCCCAATCCTATTGGTACAGAATCTGATCGACGTCGGATCGAGCTGGAGTTGAGAAAGAGGTCACCATCGGTGACCTACAAAATAAAGTTCCATCCGGAGTCGGTGGTGGTGGCTCTGATAGGACCCTCCAACGATCAAGTCAGCTCTTCTGGCCAACAAAAATGGAGTACTCAGAAAAGAGTTCGATCAAATTTTGGGAAGAAGAAGAGAGCTTAGAGAAAACGTATCTAGAGGATTCCTTTTTATAGATGGAGCTTGATTGATAGTGATGGCCATATCGTTTGGTAGTGGGCCGCTCAAAGCCGCATGAGGTTCAATACAGAGAGAGACAGGTGTCGCCTATGGCAGACTGATAGTGACAGTCGTAGTTGTCTGATAGTGGACTGCTTAAGACTGCATGGGGTTTGCTACGGAGAGAGGAGTGTCGTCAGATTGATAGTGACCATTTGTTGAGATTTAATAGTCGAAGTTCGAAGGAAGCAGGTGTTGGTTGGTGAAGAACTTTGATATACATCAATTCAAGAGGAGTTCGAACTCCTAAAAGGAATATATCTGGAGGGGATCATTTGGAAGGAATACTACTTAAAATCTAGAAGTAATCTTCTAGAAAAATTCAGATGAAGTTTGATTGAAGGAGAAGTCTGGAAGGAGTTTGGCTCCTATAGGAATCCGACTGAAGGAGAGGTCCAAAAATAGTTCGGCTTCTGAAGAAATCCGACTGAAGGAGAGATCTGAAAAGAGTTCAGCTCTTGAAGGAGTCCGACTGAGGGAGAAGTTCGGAAGGAGTTTGGCTTCTATAGGTATCCGACTAAAGAAGAGATTCGAAAGAAGTTCGGCTCCTGAAGGAGTTCGACTGAGAGAGAAGTTTGGAGGAAGTTTGACTCCTATAGGCATTCATCTGAAGGAGAAATTTGGAAGAAGTTCGGCTTCTGCAGGTATCTGACTGAAGAAAAGGTCCGAAAGAAGTTCGGCTCGCGGAGGAGTCCGATTGAAGGAGAAGTCCGGGAGGAGTTCAGCTCATGGAGGAGTTTGATCGAGAAAGAAGTCCGGGAGGAGTTTGGCTCCCGTAAGCATCCGTCTGAAGGAGAGATTCGAAAGAAGTTCGGCTCCTATAGGCACCCGATTGAAGAAGAGATCCGAAAGGAGTTCGGCTCTTGGAGGAGTCCAACTAAGGAAGAAGTTCGGGAGAAGTTCGGCTCCTATAGGCATCCATCTGAAGGAGAGATCCGAAAGAAGTTCGGCTCTTGTAGGCATCCGACTGAAGGAGAGATCTGGAAGGAGTTCGGCTCCTAAAGGAGTTCGACTGAGGAAGAAGTTCGGCTTCTGTAGGCATCCATCTTAAGGAGAGATTCGGAAGGAGTTCGGCTCTTGCAGGCATCCGACTGAAGGAGAGGTCCGGAAGGAGTTTGGCTCCTGAAAGAGTTCGACTGAAGGAGAAGTCCGAGAGAAGTTTGGCTCCTAGAGGAGTCCGACTGAGGAAGAAGTTCGAAAGGAGTTTGGCTCTTGTAGGCATCCATCTGAAGGAGAGATCCGAAAGGAGTTCGGCTCCTGTATGCACCTGACTAAAGGAGAGATCCGAAAGGAGTTTGGCTTCTGAAGGAATTCGACTGAAGGAGATATTCGGAAGGAGTTCGACTCCTGAAGGAGTCCGATTGAGGAAGAAGTCCGGAAGGAGTTCGGCTCCCCGAGGAATTTGACTGAAGGAGAAATTCGAAAGGAGTTCGATCGCTGGAGGAGCTCGGCTGGGGTTCGGCCGCTAAGTAGTTCGGCCTGTTGAAGAAGTTCGACTAAGGTTTGGCCACTGAAAGAGTTTGGCTGGTTGAAAAAGTCGACTAAGGTTTGTTCGCTGGAGGAGTTTGGCCACTGGAGGAGAATTTTCGATCGAAGCTCTTCCGTGATTACTAGTTGCATTAGGCTGGACTTCGACGAAAGCGAAATTTATCCCCAACAAATATCAAGCAATCGGAGGAAAAATCTATCCGGGCTTTTGTCACCCGGTTTAATGCTGCTGCATTGAAGGTTCGGAATCTGGACCAGTTTGTTGCAATGGCTGCACTCAAGGGCGGCCTTCAGAAGAATGATTTTCTATTCTCCTTGGAGAAGAAATATCCTAGGGACTTTGCCGACTTGCTAGCTCGGATTGAAGGATATGCTTGAGTGAAAGAAGCCTTCAAGTTGAAGGATAAGGAAGCCGCGGGAAAGCGGTGGATGGGCGAGTCTAATAGACCCACCGCTGATGGAGGGCCGAATGAAGTTCGGCCGTGCTCACAGACTCCCCCCGAACGTAAGCAAGCCTGAACTCCTCCTCAAGCTTGTCGTAAAAGAAGTTCCGATAGAAGGGCGCGAAGAAGTTCTCCCTCCAAAAGGTTCCACAACTATACCCCCCTTAATGCTTTTAAAACTCAAGTTCTGATGGAAATTAAGAATCAGCTACCAAGATCAGAAGAATTACGATCTTTTCCAAATAAGCGCAATCAAAGCAAGTACTATTTGTTTCATCATGATCATGGCCACGATACTGAAGAATGCATTCAGCTCCAAGACGAGATTGAGGAGCTCATCAGGAGAGGCCGGTTGGGTCGATTCCTCTGACGTCGATCCGAAGCAAGAAAAGATTAGCCAAGGGCATTGCTGCAGCCAGAACTGCCAATGAGGAAAGAACAATGAGGAGATCGGCCGCCTCTCGACATCATCAACACTATCTCTAGGAGACTTAGTGCTTCGGTGAGCCACCATCTCTCAACCTCAGATCCAAGGGAAGCTTGCCCCAAATTGGGAAGGCCCATATGAAATAGAGGGGAGGTCGTCCGGTCCGGAGTTTATCGCCTGAAAGAGCTTGGAGGAAAAATGCTCCCATGACCTTGGAATTCAGAAAATCTGAAAATGTACTACCAATAATTTTTCTTCAATAAAACTCCTCCATCTCAATATTATTATTTTTTGGTGCAAAAACTATGTGATGACAGGAAAAAAGCAATCAAAAGTGGTCATGTTAGGAACAGGAGGAGAACCTCGTCCTAACATGAGCAAATCAAAGACCTCCGATTATTTAAGATAGGAGGAGAACCTCGTCCTAATATGAGCAAGTCGAAGACCTCCGGTTATTTAAGACATGAGAACCTCATACTGATATGAGCAAACTTGAAGACCTCGTTTATTTTAGATGAGGTGAGGGGATAGGCCCCGACAACGGTCCTTATGTGTCCTTACAATCCGTTAGGAACAGAAGAAGAACCTCATCGATATAAGACAAGATGGAGGGAGAGGCCGTACCGACGATCCCAACACTTCAACAGGAGATAAGATCTTCTACAACCTCGACTGGAGATAAGATCTCTTCCGAGCTTCAACTTCAACAGGAGATAAGATTTTCTACAATCTCGGCTAGAGATAAGATCTTCTCCGAGCTTCAACTTCAATAGGAGATAAGATCTCCTACAACCTCGATTGGAGATAAGATATTTCCTGAGCTTCAACTTCAACAGGAGATAAAATCTTCTACAACCTTGGTTGGAGATAAGATCTCCTCTGAGCTTCAACTTCAATAGGAGATAAGATCTCCTACATCCTCGGTTGGAGATAAGATCTTCCTCGAGCTTCAACTTCAACAGGAGATAAGATCTCCTAACAACCTCGACAGGAGATAAGATCTCTTACAACCTGGGCTGAAGATAAGATCTCCTCCGAGCTTCAACCTTAATAGGGAGATAAGATCTCCTACAACCTCGGTTGGAGATAAGATCTCCTTCGACCTTTAACTTCAACAGAAGATAGAATCTTCTTCAACTTCAATAGGAGATAAGATCTCCTACAACCTCGACTGGAGATAAGATTTTCTCTGAGCTTCAACCTCAATAGAAGATAAGATCTCCTACAACCTCGATTGGAGATAAGATCTCTCCAGAGCTTCAACTTCAATAGGAGATAAGATCTCCTACAACCTCGGTTGGAGATAAGATCTTCCCCAAGCTTCAACTTCAATAGAAGATAGAATCTTCTTCAACATTGGCTGAAGATAAGATCTCCCCTGGGTTTCAACCTCAACATGAGATAAGATCTCCTACAACCTCGGCTGGAGATAAAATCTTCTCCGAGCTTCAACTTCAACAGGAGATAAGATCCCTATACTCTCGGCTGGAGATAAGATCTTCCCCGAGCTTCAACTTCAACAGAAGATAGAATTTCTTTCAACCTCAGTTGGAGATAAGATCTTCCCTGGGCTTCAACCTCGATCGAAGATAAGATCTCCTCCGAGCTTCAACTTCAATAGAAGATATGATCTCCTTCAACCTCGGTTGGAGATAAGATCTCCTCCGAGTTTCAACCTCGGCTGAAGATAAGATCTCTCCCGAGCTTCAACTTCAATAAGAGATAGGATCTTCTTCAACCTTGATCGGAGATAAGATCTTCCTGAGCTACAACCCCGGCTGGAGATAAGATCTCCCCCGAGCTTCAACCAACAGAAGATAGAATCTCCTTCAACCTCGATTGGAGATAAGATCTCCTCCGGACTATAATCTCGGTTGAAGATAAGATCTCCCCCGAGCTTCAACTTCAACAGAAGATAGAATCTCCTACAACCTCGGCTGGAGATAAGATTTTTCCTAAGTTTCAACCTCAATAGGAGATAAGATCTTCCCCAAGCTTCAACCTCGATCGAAGATAAGATCTCCTCCGAGCTTCAACCTCAACAGGAGATAAGATCTCCCCGAGTTTTAACCTCGGCTAGAGATAAGATCTTTCCTGAGCTTTAACTTCAAAAGAAGATAAGATCTCTCTCAACCTCCATGGGAGATAAGATCTCCCTCGAGCTTCAACCTCAACGGATGCGAGCTCGAAAAAGAACTTTGACAGTCATCTTTTTTGTACTTCCTTCCTTCGAATTTCGAATTCGAGAGTGAAAAAACTATTGTTGGAGATAAACTCCGCTCCCGTCGAAGTCCAGTCTGATACTTAGCTTAATGTAACTAGTAATCACGGAAGAGCTTCGATCGAAAATTCTTCCTCCAGTGGTCGAACCCCTCCAGACTTCTTCGGCAGTTGAACTTCTCCCGGACTCTTTCAATGGCCGAATCCTCTCAAACTCCTGCAGCGGTCGAACTTCTTTCTGACTTCTCCTTCGTCGGATTCCTCCAGGAGCCGAACTCCTTCCGGACTTCTCCTTCAGTAGGATTCCTTCAGCAGCCGAACTCCTTCCGAACTTCTCCTTCGATCGGACTCCTCCAGGAGCCAAACTCCTTCCAAACTTTTCCTTCAGTCAGATTCCTCCAACAGCCAAACTCCTTTCGGACTTCTCCTTCAGCCGAACTTCTCCATCAGTCGGACTCCTTCTGGACTTCTCTATCAGTCGAACTCCATCCAGATTCCTCCATGGGATTACTTTTAGATTTTAAGTAGTATTCCTTCCAGATGATCTTCTCTAGCCGTATTTTCTTTAGGAGTCCGAACTCCTCAAAAATTGACATACGTCAAAGCTCTTCACCAACCAATGGCTGCTTCCTTCGAATTTCGGCTATTAAATCTCGACGAATGGGCACATCACGATAATGAACACCTCTCTCCATAACAAACTCCACGTGGTCCCGAGCGGCTCAGTATCGGACTACTATGGCTATCACTATCAGTCTACTACAGGCGACGCCCCTCTCCGTAACAAATTCTATCTGACTCTGAGCGGTCCGCTACTGGATGGCTACGACTGTCACTATCAGTCTGCTACTGGTGGCACCCCTCTCCATAATAAATCCTATGTGGCCTCGAACGGTCAGTTATCGAATGGCTATGGCTGTCGCTATCAGTCTGCTTTGGGCTCCGTTTATAAAAGGGATCCTTCAGATACGTTTTCTCTAAGCCCTCTTCTCCTTTTCAAAAATTCTGCTGAATTTTTTTTCGAGCACTCCATTCATGTTAGCCAGAAGAGTTGATTTGATCATCGAAGGATTCTGCCGGAGCCACCATCATCGACTCCGGGCGAAATTTTATTTTGTAGGTCACCGACGGCGATCTCTTCTTTCTCAACTCCAGCTTGATCCGACGTCGACCATATTTTGCACCAACATATCGTACATGAATGTAATATGATATTTAATGACTGAATATTTTTTGATCGGCTATTTCACCATCTAAATATTATATTATTATCAATCAATTATATAATTAGTTAAGTTTTTTTTTGTAATGTAATCCGTCATCGAATAATGTTGGCACGGTGACAGTGGGTTGCTGATATTAAAAGGAATGATTGATATAGCTAACAAAGTATTTTCCTTGCGTTTTTAGCTCTAAATTTAGTTTCAATTTTTATTAAAATTTTAAATAAGAATTTCTCGAAGCACAATCAATCCCAGGGTCCGTATCTTTACAATGTTTAGTTTCATTTATAACCAATGACACTAGAGTCCAATTTGCATGAGAAATGCAATTTGGAAGACACTTGGAATGATTACCAGCCTCATCTGCTCGCACACAGAATGCTGGTGCATCTGGCGCAACTGAAAACAAAGGGCCAAAAAAATGCATGTCACAACTGAACGAAAAAGTGGTTCCGGTCAACCGGAGAGTATCAAACGGCCAACTGCAAACAGCTATCCCACAAAACCAACATCCAGGAGGTTTACGTGTCTTTAATTCAATCGTTACAAAAGAGAGCTTGCTGTCCCATCTTCGGAGTCGCATCCGCAGAATACCCTTTCTGTGAAAGTGCCGGTTAGAGCCCCCGTGTCCCCAAGGAGGGACCGGCAGTCCCCACCGCCCGCTGCGGCCGCCGTCGCTGTCACGGTCCTCGTCCACCGGTCGGCCATCTGCCCCACGCCACGCCACGTCAACTCTCTCCCCGTCACGCTGCTCACACGTGCCTCTCCGTCGAATATATTCTCGTTAATTAAAAACTAAAACGGAATAACGAGAGCAGAGGGGGCTTCGAAAGAGAGGGAGAGCAGGGTCGCGCTTCCTTGCCGAAGCTGAAGGGGTTTTCTTTGGATAGCAAAGGGAGAATAAGAGATGGAGAGTTAGGGCGAGAGAAAGAGAGGCCGCTCTTCGTCTCAGCGGTTTTGGGTTTCTTCTAAGCTCCGGTAGTTCCACAGCCCCGCCGATCTATCTCATGTATTGCTTCCGTTTTTCTTTGTAAAATTTTTCGTGTTTTTCTTTGCCTCCGTCACTTGTTATCGTTCCTTGGAAGACGGTGGCTTTTTTTTTTTTTAATCGTTATTTTTTGGTTTTGAATTTCTTTATGTTGTTTGCTTCAGGGTTTAGGAGGTGGGGAAGGGGTAGGAGTTTGGATTTTGCATAACGTGGCATAAATCTTGATTCCTTTTTTCTTTTCTCACTCAATTTTGGATTAATTTTTTGTTTTCTAATTTTTTTTTTGCCGAATTTATCTCCAGGAAGGGTTTTTTTTTTTTTTTTTTAATATAAAATTCTCAATTCCCTTTTGATTTGATGAAGTATGGTGCGCTGATTTGGAGTTTTTCTTGCGATTTATTAGCGTTTCGAGTTAGGGTTTGATCGTAATATCATGGTTAGGCTTTGTTTCTTTATGGGTGTCGTTGGAGATGAGTTCGCATGACATTATTGATTTTGAATTTTGAATCTAATACTGTAATTCCTTTCCAAAATCTGGTACCATAGTTTTATTCTTTTTGATACGTATGATTGTGTTTGGTTACTCTTTTTTTTTCCCTATAATTTCTTGACGACAAAATATATTGTCGACAGACCTGTTTTAAGTTTTGTTTGAATTATGGGCACCAATGGTCTTGTAAACTAGCGCTATTTTAGTGAATAAAGTACTATCTAAATTATGTGTATGAACTAGATAAGATTCCGCCTTCATTTGTCAAGCTTACAATGTGATTTGCTTTATTGGCTCTTCGTTCTATTTTACTAACATGTTGTGAAATGATATTGAAACGTTAGAGAATGCTGAAAAGTTCTCCTGTGGTGATTGTTATCTGGTCAAGGTACCGTGTCGATGTTGACCAATGTTATAGGGTGTGCTGACTCTCCAAACAGTTCCTGTTATGTACTTGTATTCTATTCCTGGTTACTTAGAAGTGATTGATGATGATGAAACATAATGGAGAACAGAAACATGATCTTTATTTTTTTTCTTTCTTTATTTGCAATATTTCACCAAACGAAGCCAACAATTTCTCAAGTTTTTTGGCCTGGGTTGATTGTTTGTTTTTTGCATATGGTTGCATTGGCTTTGTTCATTTATTACCATGCTGGATTTCTCCCTCTGGCCCCTTCCTGTTGTAATGCATCCTTTTCTGGATTACTCTGTTTCTGTTTCAATGTGTCTTTTTAACATTATTTTTAGTTGTAATTAACGCATCCTTTTTAATTATTTTTTCATTTTTTTTTAAAAAAAAACTCTTCAGGATTGTTTCTTTGAAAATTTTCATGTTTTTTCCTGTTCATCAGGCATTTGATTTTTTTTCTCGTATTATCCATTTAGTAATGTGTCCTTGTGCCCCAACATGGACAGCTTTAAACCATATTGACAACTATCGCTTGTCACATTGTTTTCAAAACCAAAGCAAGAAAGACATGACTTAAGGAGGACAAATAGGAGGGGTGAAAAATGGAAAACAGAGATTACGAGCTGCTGTTGGATGAGTTATCATTGGAGTGGATGAGCTGCTCATTGGGAGTCCAGGAAAATTCTATAAAAAAATATTCTATTTCTTTTTGGTTTTTGTGAGTCCTTTGTAATCTATTGATATTGCATAATTACATTGACTATGGGCTGAATATGCAGTTCTTTTTCCCTTCATCAGCTACGCTTTTTAAGTAAGATTTTGATGGCACTCATTTAGAACATCTTCAAGAAGCCTCACTAGTCTATTTCCTCTGTTTATAGGAAAAATTTTGTAGCCATGTCAGGTTGCTTTGGTAAACAATTCATGTTGCCAAAGTTGGGTTTGAATTTTAAGGTTCTTGAAGTTAATTTGTAGGTTAGGATATCTGAAGGATTGACATGCTTCAAAGTTGAAGGAACCAAAACCTTAATATGCAGGAGGATTTTTATATATTTGAACTGATTGGAAGCTGATCCATGGCAGTTGGAATTCGAGGAAGATTTTTTTACAGGAGGTAGGGTCTTATGTAAGGATTAAGGATGTAAAATTTGATATGGAATTTAAGAATTTTATGGATGAATATGAGAATTTTAAGTTTCCTAAAATTTAAGAATAATCCTATGATTTGGCACAAAATGTGAAAATTGAACCTAAAAATATAATCTATTTGTATGGGAAGGCACAAGATGTTTACCATTAAAAATCAGTGGTTTAATTGATGGTATGTAGGTGTGGATGTTTGTAGGTGGGGATTTGAAAGCATGGTAGTGATACATAAGATAAGTAATAAGAGATTATATAAGAAGTAACCTACTGTTAGCATCACATCAGCAAAGTCTCCACACACCCCATCATGAAATGTAGTTTCATCTTTAAGGCATATGCTTAAATCATGGGTGCAGCTCTATAAATGAGTTTTATTTGGGGTGGATCTAATAAGATGCACACCTGATTCCAATAAGCTTAATGGGTTTAGAATCTTAGGTTTTGATACTTAGTTTTAAACTTATTGGGAATGATTTATTTTGGATCGTCTCACTGGATTTTAATTGGCTTATAAACAAATCTAACTCAATGATTTTTTCTATATCTAACTTCAACATTCTCAATATATAAATTTTGGGCTATAAAGTTCATAAGTAGAATTGTTAGGCCTGATATACATTGTTGACCTGTTCCATATCAGCTTAGACTTTTGGCATTAATTGGTTAGTTAACATGGTATCGGAGCTCAGGTCTGCTAAAGATCATTAGTTTGAATCCCTCCAGTTCAGTTATTTATTTAATTATTCATGGTTATCTGTTATCCTGATTATTCTGTGTGTGAATTGGTTATCTCTCCATGTGAATGGTCTGGGCTTCATGTGAGACAGGGTCTTAAGCGTAATATAAATTGTTGATCCATTCCCTACCAGCTTATACTTTTGAGGTCTAATAGTTAGTTAACAGAAACATCTTATTTTTATTTTTTATATGAATTTAAGCAGTTTTTTGTAATAAGAAGTCAGATTTTGATTATCTCGAACTTGATGAATACACAAATGCAATGCTAGTGGACTACACACAAAACTGCTGGATGATATGCTAACATGGGGTGTATATTTTAACACATTAATAATTCACTGGTATGTCATTCTTATATTATATTTTGCATGCTATATGGGCATTTTCTAAAAGATATTTTAATGGTCAGCATGTTGGTTTGAAGATGACTACATCCAATCCAATCCTATAAGCTTACTGGATCCAATTTTGAGATTTAAATCTCTATTTGATATTAAAATCTGGAAAGCTTGATAACATGAATAATTGACTGTAGACATTGCTTTAGAGATGTGGATATGAGTGTCCCTATTTTTTAATCTCTCTCTCTTTTTTTGGGTGGGGGTGTGAGGGGGTGGGGGGTAACATATGGATATGATTGTCAAACATGCATATCAGGTGGGACGGTAAGCCAAACATGCATGCTTGTCAGAAAATTAATTAATGATGATTGATAAATATCAACACCAGAATTTTAAAATTATTGATTTTGTGTTATGTGGTAATGCAAGGATGCTTATGGTAAATGCTACCATCACATGATTTACATATAGTGAAATAGTTCATTTTTTTCAGTTTTCGTCCTGTGGCTGTATGTAAAGGAAGCATATTTAAGACCTTTACATTTTTCATACGAGGAGCAATTACGCTCATTAACAAAAAGAAAAATAATCTCTGCTTCAAATTTATTATATGTCATCTATGCTTTTGTTTATGGATTATAATCTGCAACATTTCACAGATATGTTTAATTTCCTCATTCTGCCCATCATCCATTTTTTGAATTTATTGATTTTGCTATGTCATCAGGATTGTGCATTTGACAAGTAGTGTGTTTCTGACTAATAACATCCACCATGATAAGGTTAAGTAGTCCAAGATAGTGTCATTAAGCTATTTGAAGAACCAAAAAAAAAAAAAAAAAAAAAAAAACAATAAAGTTGCTAATGGCACATCCAATAAGACGCTTCAGATCTAAAGGTACAGCTAGAATCAACAAAAATTATAACCTTTTGATAATTTTTGTTTTTGCTTGACTGATAAGCTTATATAGCTTTTTTTTTTAAAAAAAAATAAAAATCAAATCGTATGGTTTTGAGGTTATTTTTTCTTTAAATTTTTATTTGTTAATACTTCTTCAAATAAGTTTCAGATTTTGCACATGTTACTTTCACAACTAAACTGGGAAAAAGGGAGTGTTCTCAGTCCTTTTTCTCATTTGAAGTTTTGATTAATATGCTTGGGCTAACAGATCTAACAAAGGAAGCAAAAAATGTGGTGAGAAAGATTTTAGACTTTTTAACTTCACCATTGTTCAGAATTGGGAAAAATTGGCTGTTGAAAACAATTTTGTTCAGTCAATTTTCAGTGAGATTGCAAATGGAAAAAGAATTTGGCTTTAGTTTGCCTTACTAGCCGATTGTGGTGCTTTGTCAAATACTATTTCTGAATCTTCTTTGATTTGGCCAATGATTATTTTGTGTTTTTGTTTTGAGTGGCAGTATTATCTCTTCTCTGACTTTTGTAATGATCCTACCAATCAATTAGGTAATTTTTCATTCCTTTTTTTTTTTTTTTTTTTTTGCTCTCTTTTTTTAGGTCCGTGCTGTTGGTGGTTGGTTATGTTCTTCTATATGAAATTCTGAACTATGATATTTAGTTGAATTAATTAAATCCGCACAAGGTAATCAAAATTTTAAAACTATGTTTTTCTATGAGAAAAACTATATACATGTTATTTCCTGGGAAGCTTTCTTAAAAAGCATATACTTGTGATTAGTATAATTTTGAATTTTCTTATCTAACTCATGTTCCTTCCTATGCATTAAATGTACTATGGATGGTCCTGATTTGTTTGAGGTTCCTGTGAACATTTATTTATAGGGTTGAATCCCCATCATCATTTTTGAGATAAAAATAATTCTTCAATTCTTTAAACAATACACTAACTAAATTATGAAAGTTTACATGTAGTATTTTGAATCTTTATCTTTATCAATTTTCAAAATATCTGCTAATCAGTCTCTTGAACTGTCAATTTTACTTATGACCAGTGGATCAGTGACTGTCAAAAAATTAAATTGGGTAGTAGAAAGGTTTTCGTATCCTCTGACTGCAGCAATACTGTACATCTGGCTTTCTAATGTTTAGCTCCTTTCATCAGCATTAGGTGATGGAGCAGATTCATATATGAGTGGCATAGCAAACCTCATGAATTTTAAGAAGATGGAACACCAAACTGGTGTCTTAATATTTAAGTGACATAAATAAAATGTGTAACTACTTTTAATTATTGCATTCTATATGTATTCATTTATGAATCACAAAGCAATAAATTATAAAATAATTATTGAATTGGGGTTGGTTTTGATAATACATGGCACTACAAATTGTGCATGAATGAAGAGTGGAGCGGAAGCAGTAGGTATCAGCTGCATGAGCAAAAGGATTTTGATGCCCTAGGTGAATTAATTCAGTTACTAGGATCATCCAAATAGTTTTAGGTCATGGCACGTATTGTGTGAGGTAGACCATGGTTGGAAATTTTGGGACAGCTGATTGTGCATTCTGTGAGCTTAGTTACTACGTGCTAGGAGGAGTCTGATGGATCTATCTATACAAATATCTGATGTACACATATGCATGCTTATGGAAGTACATATGCACCCATACATGTAGATATGTATACAAATGATAATATTGGTGGAAGGTGCAAATGTATCAAATGATGAAAAGAAAGGGCACACACATCTGTGAATAAAATCACACAAGGCACACCAAGTTAAAAGTCAAGTTTGAGTGCAGTGTCATGCTGAATGGCTTTGACATAAATATGTTTATTTGTTAGCACCTTGTAACCCATATTGTTGTCTCTTATTAGATGGCACTGCATGAATATAATTGTTAGAGAATTGAGTGTATAATTACAATGCAGCACACTGGTTAGAACCAGGTAGATGCATGCAGAATCCCTTTTGTTTTGTTTTGTTTTTGTTTTTGTTTTGTTTTGTTTTGTTTTTTTTTAGGTGCGGGGGTAACACACCACTCCAACCTCAGCCACCCCCAAGTATTTTTTTATAATAAATATTTGGTCAGGTATTCTTAATGTTTGGCCATATGTTTAGCAGACTGCCACTTTCGATCAATTGTGTTGACATTGTTATGGCATTCCTTATTGGTTACTTCATGGAGTAAACTTGTATAGGTTTTGTAATCTGCCCCTATAATCAAAGGGACTAGTTGTCAAGTTGCTTTGTGGCTCATGGTTTTGGGTTGCTTTAATTTTTTAATAATCCATGAGTTGGTAATTCAGAGGAGGGTTGCTGTAGCGCTTCTTTAAACAATAAGGAGGTATTTTCATTTAATCCTCTCTATAAACAGTTATACATGGACGGCTAGGATTGTATGTAGTCATTTACAGGAAAGTCAAACCCAACCATTGCACAACTTGCACCCACAATATTCAGAAAATGGAACTCTTTTCTTTACATTATGAATTTAAAGCTGAGTTTGGGCAAAGAAGAAACTAAACTTGCACCCATTGCACAACTATTCAAATCTAAGTTTGATCTTTTATGATATTTTTTTAGAAAAAATGATGCCCCTAATTTATCCCCTTTTTCATCAAAGAAGAGGAAGAGTAAGGACAAAAAACCTACATCTTTCTATTTTCTTGATTCTTTTATTTTATATTTTTAATTAGTTTTAATTTTTTTCTCAAATTATATTCATATTATGCTTTTTAACTCACTTGTATATCTGCAATATTTTGAAATTCGAATATGGAATAATATCTTCTTCTCTCTCTCTTTTTTTAGTTGCTTGCACCTCCCTTCTAGAACTCCTCCACCCCCTCAAAACCCAAAAAAAACACCACCATCGAAAGGAAAAAAAGCAGCAGCACTAAAGTCCTGGATCTGGCAGATTGGCACCAATGTTGTAGATGCGTCTTGACATGCTACTTCTAGGCGCTTCCATTCTTTAGAAGAATATTCTTGCATACAAACATACAGACACCTCTATGTGGTGTCATGCTCTAAGGGGTGAGTCTTTCATTAGTTTATTTGTGTGGCTTTATGTTTTATTGGTATGGCGTACACTCCAGCACTTCCTTCCTGAAATTGATTCTATCAAATAGAATCTTTAAGGAAATTGGGAGACCAACCATGCATGCGTTGCTGCCCATCTTTAGATTTTTGCCATCTGTGTCAACTTAAATCTTAGACTGATCCAACATGTATGCAAATTGCTGGAAATTTGGAAACTCATCATTCATTAGCTCCTCTTTATCAACTACCATGTATTATTTTAGTTGATATTTAGAAAATAAAGGTATTCTCCGAGTGCTAAGTTCTACAAATGTCAACGACCATGATTATAATAAATTGAATTTCTCAATGTTGGATGCTAGTGGGGCCCTCAACGTGGTGTTGTTACTTAGGATGGTGTTTTATTGAAACATGACCCGTGGAGATCACAGTTGTTTGTACTGATAGTCTGCAACTTCTTTATTACTTTTTCTTACTCCTAGCATATGCACTTGTTTAAAATAGTGCATGAATTATCCTTCTAGGGTTACATGTGTTAGTAATGCAAGTGAAGCAATTGTCAATAATATGTGCTTGTAACAACTAACAACTATTAAGTCGCTAATAGCTAATAGTCATTATGCAAGGAAGATTATGATCTTTGTGTCTGGTCCAGTAGAAGTGAAATGACTCTGGTGGGTGTGTGGACAGGTGTCCTAGAGAGTTCATGTGCTCAGAGAACTGTCATCTTTTGAAGTGTATCCCTTGGAGACATTCTTTTGCTTATTTTTTAAGTTTAACATACTTCCCAGAAGATGCGGCAGATGGAGGTAGTAGAGGTTGCATTCTTTTTAAAGAGTTAACTCCTATAAGAGTCACTTTCTTCTTGAATATGGCTTGCTCGATGAAGATTTTGCATGCAAGGATGTTAAACATCCCTAAAATTCATTTTTCACTTGAAGTGTCAGCTTCTAGGAGAATCACTGCATTGGTTACTGCATTACTTTTTAAGAATTTGCATTTTGAAATTAATACCTCATCAATGTGCGTTATTTTGAAGATAATTATGATGATAACTTACATAATTGGCCAACTAATTGATTTACATTCACTGCAGAGAAGAAAGCCACATATACTTGGTCTGAAGTTTCTACCATTGTTTTCTCCTCACCTGTTTCAAGGTTGGATGCTTTAATATCAGCATGTTGCATGGATGACATAACTGAAGTTTATAATCTTCGTGAAACAATATGACGCTAGAAGATTTCTTTACTCTTACTGAGATGAAGAATGGCCTTTCAACTCATGCACGAGTTGAAGAGCTGATTGCAGTGATGGAAAGGCAGAAAGATTGTGTTATGAATAATGCAGGCGATACTGCAAGACAGTGGTCAACTGTTGCAAGCACCTTAGCAGTTACAGAAAACAAGGATTGTCTTAAACATTTTGTCGACTTAAATGGACTCTTCTTTCTCAGTCAGTGGCTTCAAGAAGCTTTGAAGTGCAGTAATGATGTTAGTAGCAGTACCATGGAAGAAGTAATAAGTTCACTACTTGAATCCCTTGAGAGGCTTCCACTTGACAAGGAAAAGTCAACTGCTTATGGAATTTGGGTCACTGCTGAACAACTGCTAGATCAAAAAAACCCTAGCATAAAGGAAAGGGTAAGGAATTTGCTTGATAAATGGAACAATAAAAGGGTCGACAATGTTAGTAACCAGGATATTGAGAATGGTGGGACATGCCAAGATAACCGGCACAAGCCTTCATCTGATGCAAACACAGTTGAGGTTGTACATTCACTGCATCCAGTTGACATTTCTTCACACCATGTAATGCCTCAGGAGGGGACTTGCAGGGTAGACTTTGCTGGGACTGAGTCTCACCACTCAAATTCCACAGAATGCGCTAACAATCCCCAATTGGATTCGATTGGTGATGTAAAAATTTCTAAACCAAATCAGACTCTGCCAAATGAGTCTCCAAATTCAGCAAATGCAAATGCAAATGAAGAAGAGATTAATTCACTGGGCTCCTCCCATGTGTCAAATTCTTGTCAGGAAAACTTTGCAATCACCGAAGAGTCTTCTGTCCCAGTAGTGGAAATGGCTACTGCTCACCTATGCAGATCTACTGGTGGGAGGGGAAAGGCTGCTGATAAACAGTCTGAAGCTTCAGAATTAAACGATGTTGATAGTACAAAAGAGATGGTGGTGGAGGTAGAGGTGAATATAACAGAAGGTGACCTATGCAAAGCTAGTCAAAAAGAAAGTTGTAATGCTTCACCATCTTCTGGTGTATCTGTGTCTTTATCTGCACAGAAGATGGAGTCCACTATATCGTACGATTTTGATTCGAGGGAGAGCAAAAGTTGTATATCAGAGAATGCAGAGCCTCAGCCAACAAATAAGGGTGCTGATTGCGGGTTGCCAAAGTATCTAAGCACCACAATGGAGCTCAATTGTCTTGCTCATGTTGCCAAGGGTTCTCAAGATTTGCCCAGCAGTGTATGCAACCTAAGTAAAATAGATGGTCCTGAAAAGTCTGTCCGAAGGAAAGAAGATGTGGAAAGCGATAGCAGCATTAAAGAGCATTGCAGTGAGGGAAAGTCAAAGGTGAGTGAGTTACTGAACCTTGTGATCCCTAGTAGTTCTTCGAAAACGGTAAGCATGAAGGTTACGGGTGAGATGGACAGGAGGTCAGAAATGGAACTTGAATGTGGGGAGATTGATGCATTGGAAGTTGCACGGCAAGTTGCTCTTGAAGTGGAACGTGAAGTTGTTGACTACAGAGAACCGTTCTGCAGCTCTTCTCCTGATATTGATTCAGGGGGGAGAGTGGAAACCTGTAGCCCTGATTTGGTAGAAGGCAAGCAGGATCAGCCAGTGGTGGAAGAACTAAATGGGAACGAGTCACCATCCGGGAAAGATCTTTCTCATAGTGCCACTTCTCCCAACGATGGAATTCCAGGAGTTCCAGCACAATGTGGCATTGATACTGAGAGACATGAGCAAGTTTTCAAACCTGAGCTGACACCAGTTGCTCGTGAAACAGACTGTAAGATTGGCAAGAATGTATGGGACTTTGATCTCAATGAAGATGTCTGCAATGAGGATGGTCACTCAATTAACTCCACGCATGACAGTCAAGTTAACCTGTCTGCGCCTAAAGCTACTGTTGCTGCTACAAAAGGAACTCCAGAATTGCCAATTAGCCCACTTTGCTTTGAAGGTGAACTGGGTTGGAAGGGTTCTGGTGCCAGGAGTGCTTTTCACCCAGCATCTCCTCGGAAAACTCCGGATGCTGAGAAGACATATTTGGGTCCGAGAAACAAAACGAACATCATTGAAATAGACTTGAATGTGGCCGAGATTGAGGATAATGTGGCTGATGATCAACCATCCGTTAAACAGATACCTCATTCCCTTGGCTTTTCTTCTGGGGAATCTTCTATTGAGGTTAGTTCAAGAAGAGCAGAGAGGCTGAAGCTGGATCTTAATCGCCTTGGAGATGAGGATATGTCACCGCATCCATCATCATTTTGGAAGCTTCATCACCATAATGGAGATCGGTGCCTGTCCACTACTGCATCATCATCAAGGCATCCTTCAATGAAAGATTTTGACTTAAATGACGACCCATCTTTATTTGACATTGGTGGTTCTCATAACCCGAATGAGTCATCTTCCAAAGCCTTGGGCATGTATGGAATATCCAAACTTGATGATCCTGTCGTTACAATCGTGGGATGGAGGATGGCTGTGGAAAAGGATTATTATGGGAACCAAACTCCGCAGTCATATCTGGGGAATGGACCAAGTTTAGAGCCTGCTGTCTCTGCCCGACAGGTGCTGCCTTATGCTCAGATGCGACCACCTGCTTTTGGGTACAATGGGCACGCCACTGGTCCTGCCATGCCCTACCCTTCAGCACTGTATGGACCTGAGGGCATCCCGTACATGGTAGATTCAGGAGGGGCTGCTGTTTTACCACGGATGCTGCTTGGCTCGGCTGGACCGAGTGGTGCACGCTCTGCCATGCCCCCTTTTCTTGTGAGTGCGGCTGGTGCACCTGTGGGTTTGAACGGGGTTGGTTCTTCGCCATCTGGTTTGGATTTGAATTCCGGCATGACATTTATGGACGGCGGGAATAGGGAACGAGGGGTTTTTAGGGATTTTATGCCAGGACATCCTGGTTTAATGGAAGAGCAGATCAGGACTGCCTCACAACTTGCTAGTTCCCAGATGACACTGAAGCGCAAGGAACCAGACTCTGGGTGGGAACCTTGTAGCTTGGGCTACAAACAAGTGACCCATTGGCAATAGCATTCTCTCCGGCTACGGCTTCGTTTTGCGTTTTCTTTATAATTTTAAGGATCCTTGGTCGTGGGAGGTGTATTGGGTGAGCAGAACGAGTTCGTATTTACAAGATTGGTCCGGTGAAGATGAATCGGCCAATCAACCATCTGGGAGTGGCCTCAGAAAAGGTAAATTGAATAATGCTGGTTATACATGGTTTCTGAAATTTAATTGCTGGGAAATGTGGTAGGTATTTTGGTTTCATGTTGGTGTTTTCTCCACCTTCTTTTTTATTGGTTTATCAAGGCAATGTCATCTAGTGGAATCTGGGGTCATGTATCTGTACATTCCTTATAATTATTCCAACATATTCAGAGAATTTGGGTTCCTTATAATTTAATTGCCGGGAAATATTTGCTGTATTTATTTTAAAATAAAAAAGGCACGGCAGCATCTCTCCATCTCATCTGGTAATTGGTGCAATTTCTTAAAATTTTGTTTGTTTTCGTCAGCTGCTGAGGTCAAACTTCGTTTTAAGGTAGTTGATTTGTTTGTTGTCTGATTGTAGGTATTCACAGCTGGATGATGTTTGAACAGAAAATTGTAACAATTCGATTATGTTTGGGCAATCGCCTATCCTGGATTGTGTACAAAAAGAATGATATATTAGTAACTTTATGCTGAGCTGGAAAGTGCTGGAGCGGTGCAGCATTTTTTTTTTTTTCCCTCCTTTTCAGAGAAAAATTACATTGGCTGTTCTCTTTTCACCATTTGACCGCCGCATGATCCAATTTAAGAGCGAATTTTTTTAAAATAAAATTTTAAAAAAAATATTGTATGAGAAAAATAGGTTGTATTTGATAAAATTATTTGTTAAGCGTAAGCAGTTTGATAAATTTTTTTTAAAAAAAATATTTTTAACTATTAAATTAATATATATATATATATATATATATATACACACTTTATAATTAATATTATTTAAATAAATAAATAATTTTAAATATTTATTATAATTAATTTTTATAATTTTTATTTTTTTAAATTAAAATAAAAAATATATTAAAATTTTAATCAATATAAATATAATTGAATAAAGATAATATATATTAAATATTTTATATAATTTTTATATGGTAATATATATGTATCAAAATATATCATTCATTAAATAATCCCTATGAGAGATTAGGTGAAAATAAATAAAAATAATTATGATTAATAATGATTTTAAGTAAAAATATTTTTATCTTAAAAAAAATTAATTTTCTGCTTCAAGAAGAAGTTTTAATTTTTTGCTTCCTTTCAACAGAAAAAAAATATTTATTTTTGATATCATTTAAAAATAAATTATTTTTTAAACTAAGTTTGGTTAAATATTTTATTTTTTTTAAAATAAATTTTTATTTTATTTTATTTTATTTTTTTCTAAAAGTTTGGCCAACAGATTCTAATTCTCTTTAGGTGGAGCTCAAAAGGCCTTGTTAGCATCTGTCCTAGCCTCTAGCTTGTGTAGTCCGGGTGACATTCCCATATAAATTGCTCTCGCTTGTGTCGTCCGGGTGACATTCCCATGTAAATTGCTTGCCGGATGGATCGATCGCAGAATGGGCAATGATGGTTCGAATGTCAAGGCAAACTATGATGGCCGGCAAGTCCGATGCTGGAGCCTGATCGCCGCCGTCCGGCCCAACTCAAGCATGACAGCCTTATGTTTGAATTTGGCCCGACCCAAGAAATCCTTGGTGGTTATTCCTCTTAATCGCCAAAACAGTGGAGGATGACACCCCACCTCCCAAACGGCCGGTCATTCTTTTGTGTGTGGTGTGTGAGAGAGAGATAGAAAGAGAGGTGCCGATGGTGTTGGTATTAGAGGGTTTCGATGGTATTGAGGGTCCAGGCGATGGTGTGGCTGAGAAAGTTGAGAAGGGCGGGAGACGGGGGAAGCAATTCTTGGGGCTCCGTGGTTTAATGGTTTCGGCAAATAAAATGAGAGACGAGAGCAGAGGAAATTAAAGTAGATAGAAATATCTTGCATTGGAATCAAGGTGTCTGCAAAATTTAGATATATGCCAATTTTTTCCTTCTCTTTTTTTTTTGAAAAAAATTATAAATTGATGGGCCGAGATAATACTTAATCAAGCTTTGCATTGTCCTGCAGCAGCTAGACGACTCACCGCATTATCAACACTATTCATGTGGTGTTGGCTAGCCAACCAAAAAAAAAAAATGGGTAAAAGTGGCCAGGCACAAGTGAGGGAGATGATGGTAGTCACGAGGGACGAGATGACCAGCAAGAGCAATGATTAAAATGAACCAACGTTTGCTTCAGCTTTCCCTGTCCGCTTCCTCGATTCACACCGAGTATCATGACTGCAAAATTTTGATGCATGCCGATTTTTATCTTCTCTTTTTAAAAGAATTATAAATTGACCGGCTAAGCTAATTAATTACTCAATCAAGCTTTGAATTGTCTTGCACCGCCGCTCTATTTGATACGAAGAATGAATTTAAAAAAAAAAAATAGATAGAGAAGAAAGAATGAATGATGAAGAGATGGATCTTCTACCTATCTTTTATTATGTTTGATGAAATACAGAAAAATGGATGAAAATAATTTTCTTTCATGCTTGATGTAGGAGGAATCAAAGGGAGAATGAATAATATTTATATAATATTTTTAGTAAACTATACTTTGATATATAAACAAAAAAAATAGGACGGTATGCAAAATTATGATTTTTTATAAATAAATTTAAAATTATTTAAAAGATATTATATATATAAATAACTAATTAATTTATAATTTTTAAATAGTTAATTAGTTTTATATAAATCATTTAATTAAAAATAAAGAATATAAATAGAAAAATAGAAGAAGCATCAGAGTTTTATTAAAAATTAATTAGAAATATTTTATCAATATAAAAATATATTCTTCATATGCTTTATCCATTCTTTTTTGCATCCTTTTAATTAGGAAGATACAAATTAATAGGCTAGGATGGAAGGATAATTTTTTATTTTCATCATTCCTAAAATTTTTTGAACCAAATGATGGATAAAGGCTTTCCAGCATTCCACCTCTATTTATTTTTTCTATCATCATCCCAACCAAACATAGGATAAGAAGCAAGAGTTATGGCTCTTGTAGCAATGATACTAGGATCATCTGAATTGAGAAGTAGATAGAAAAGCTGAAGCAACCATGATTCATTTTAATCATACGAGAATTATAGACATGAGGCTCTTATTTATTTTCTTGCTATTATCCATCTTGTAGAATAGCATGTTATCCATTGTAGATCAAATGTGCCAATCTAGGATTAAGAACAAACATCAATTAAATCAAGCAAACATAGTGGAAGAAAAATTTTGAAGAGAGAAATAAATTACTCAGAAGAAAATAATGGCTAAAACAATGATTCCACTTCCTTTCACAAAGATGTCACACCAAAACTCTTCCAACTCTACTTATATAACTCTTTTTCCCTTCTAATAAAACCACACTCTCTCTCCTATTAAAAAGATGAAAAATATTAACATATTTTTACTAAAAAATAAAAATATCACTATCCTACTTCAACTAAAAAAATAAAATTAAATATATTGAGCCTAAGACTTAACTTAATTTAACATAGATTTAAATTTTAGTAAGATTAAAACTTGCTGATAAATTTCAATTTTCCTCTTATTGCAAAATCCATGTTGCTAATATTAGACTTGTCGATGGCATAAAAACAACTTATCAAACTACTAATTGAATAGCAAATTTTTTTATTAGTTTAAATATAATATCTTCACTAGCTTATCTCTTTCGATCCATATCTTAGAGTTGACGATATCCTCAAACATTAATTTTCAGCATTGACTTTATGATCAAATGTGTCAAGACCTTATAAATTATCCGGCTTATACTAACGAATATCAAGTTACCAGTTAAAAAATATTCAAAACAAATATCAATTAAATCAAATAAAAACAAAAAAAAAATTTAAAAGAGAAATAAATTATTCAAAAGATAAAAAAGACTAAAATAATGATTTTTTTACTCACGTTACTCACTACAACTCAATCCTGGGATCCATCGGGATATTGATCATCCATCGAGAGGGCTGAAATATTTGACAATGAAAACATATTTGTGAGAGCGGGAGAGATCAAGTCAAAAAAGAGTTAATGCTCTGCATGTTAGCAACGGGTGGATGGGGACACGCCTATTCCCTTCATCAAACAATCCAGCGAGGCCTCTGTGTGATCTCAGCAAACGGACGCCGAGTAGTTAGCCGTTGCCCGCTCCGCTCACAAATACTAATAAATGTTTCAAGTGCTACGACGTGTATGGGGGTCGCGGTCCACAAGACCTCTTTTGGACAGTCCACGTATTTGAGGGGAAAACGACGCCCAAGGGCTATCATCCATGCTGAGGCTGGATTTGGACCGAGTACCCAACTCTTATTGGCTCATTGGGCATATCATCAAGCTGCACTCCCTTTCACATGGCATTCAAGTGCAAGAGAAAGAGGAGTTGGCCCATCCTTTGGGTCGTCAGTGGTAATTGGGGTCAATTTTTGGACCCCAATTAGTGATCCTGCCCACGGAGAACCAAAAGAAACCTTAGCTATGGATGCTTGGGTTTGTCGGGTGATGCCCTTCTCTTGGCACGTACCGGGAGTGAGGTCCTATATTGGAATGGGGAAGATAGCATTTTAATCATGTTTTTTAAAAAATAAACATTAGAAAATAAAAGGGAACCTGTGGATAGTGAGATCCAGCTTTTCTCTTACTATATGTAATTAAAATTCCAAATGATCGTTAAATTTTTTTTTTTTTTAAAAAAAATTTCAAGACAAAAAAGAGTCCAAAGATAAAATGAAAAAGTTTGGCTGAGAAAAGAACAAAAAAAAAGAAAAAAAAAGAAAAAAAGAAAAAGAAAAAGAAAAAGGAAAAAGTAGTAGTTAGAAATACAAGAAAAGGGGGAATGTCTGTTGATTTTATTTTCTTTGGTATGTTTTCTCGCTCTTTTTCTCCAAGGTCTTCCACATGCGTCATATCAGCCGGTTATCGGTGCAAATTTATGCAGAGGCTAATATGACTGCTGACCTAGTGGTAACTTTTGTAACATCTCATGCAAGAATTATACTTGGAACTTGGATGGCAGATATTCTTTGAGCCCGAGCATTTTGCGCTAGGGTACGGTTAGGTATGCTACAAACTAAAATTTGAGAGCCTGGATGTAGTAGACACTAGACAGCAAACTTTGAGGCTTGTGGTTGCTCGAGAATGCATAGAAAAATTATCACGAGTACAGTCTTTTAAGTATTATTTGATGGTAGCAAAAAGAAAATGAGAATAGCATAGCTGTACCACTACCGTTAAATCAGATTATATTTAATTATTTAAATAAATTATAAAATCTCAGAAGATAAATTATATTTATATCTAATAATTCGAAAAACTTATACGAGGTTTATTTTATCTAAAACTTCAATAACATTAGTCAAACCGTTAATCTTAAATAAGATTCAAATATCACGTTTAAAAAAAAATTCATAAATAACTAAAGTAATCTTAAGTAACATAATAGATATCCAAGGGTATTAAAAAAAAAAAAAAGTGTACATTCTCACATGATTTCACTAATACCATTAATTTAACCACATAGAAGTATATATTTTATGAATTATTAGATGCAAATATAATAAATATAAACATCAAGAGGATTTTTAAAATTTACTTTAATTATTAAAATAATTTTACATCCAAATAGAATGACCTGATATACCATTTGGTTGATATTTCAAAAGAAAATATGCCGCACCACAAAGCAAGAATTTTGTGCAAGTGGCTTCATTGGACCTGCCCTGTCATCACTAAGAGTGGTCCAAGTTATATTTTGGCGTTGGAATACTTCTAAAGCTTGAAATGATGATCTTATAGTCAAATTTGAGTTCTCTCACGAAAGAGGAGGAAAAAAGGGGTGGGGTTCAAAACTGATGATCGATATCAGCAGTAGAAAAAGAGTGGGCAAAGGGTAGCAAGTCAGCGAGTATCTTATCAAGTACAAGTAACGATGACACCTGCTACGATGCATATACTAAATGACCGAGCTTAAATTGTTGCGAGGCACATTGGATATTGGTGGTGGGGTCGTCGTTCTACCCATGCATATTTTGTATAATTTCAATATTTTATCACATGATATTCCAGTGTAAAAGTTGACGATGTCAAAGAACAAGCATTTGCATTCTTTAGTACAATGTTTCATTTGGATTGCATATAACCAAATCCTTAAGACTACAACTTCAGAATCATTAAGCAAGGCTTAATCTG
Organism: Cocos nucifera; assembly: GCA_006176705.1. Taxonomy (NCBI): domain Eukaryota; kingdom Viridiplantae; phylum Streptophyta; class Magnoliopsida; order Arecales; family Arecaceae; genus Cocos; species Cocos nucifera. The sequence continues at coordinate 2,360,578 of QRFJ01000026.1, read as the reverse complement.
CTTCATGCTCCTATCCCTGCTCAGATCACTTCCCTCTCCAAACTAACAACGAATCGAACCAAAGAACGGTAATCGAACCCAGAAGCAGAGGGGTGTGCATAACGGAGAATACTACATTCCTCCTACCACGTGACAACACGTGTCAAACCAAACTCATGTGCCTGCTCACATAAGATAAATATTACACGCTAGAATTAAAACATCGAGACTCGGTAGTGCGAGAGCACATAGCAAGTGACCCTAAACATGCAAACGGACCTTTAGGCGTAGCCCTCGCCCCACCACGTGAGCAAGGAGAAAAGGACACCACCTTTAATAATTTACACCATACCCCACTCTATCTTCTATGCAACACCCTCCCCTTTATTTTTTCTCACCTTTCCCGGCACCCTTTTTCGTACCCTTTTCCGCTGTCTTTGAGACATGACCTGGGCCAGCCCCAGCCAGGCCGGACCTCATGCGGTTTAAATGTCCAACCCGGCCGGTTTCCCCACCAACCGACCGCATTACCTCCTTATAAGGGCTGGATCCGCGAGACCACGATTGGGCTCCGGACCTCGTGCGACCCATCCGACCACGTCAGGTACCCGTACCCCACCCCTCCGTCCGGTCCGTTCCCCTCCCCCGTCGCCGTCACCGTCACAGCGAAGCTCCGTTTCTTCACCCCCGCCGTGAACGCCAGCTTTTCCGGTCTCACCGTCACCGCCGCTCCCTTTCCCACTACCTCCACCTTCGCTTTGTACGCTACCTCGGCATGCGCCCCCACGTTCGTCACCGTTCGCAGTACCGTCTTGCTCTGGGCGCCGCCGCCAGCCCCGTCGAACGCCACCGAAATCGAGGGGTAGTTCAGGTTCTCCGCCGCCGGTCTCTTCGCCGGGCAGATCGCTGGCGCGTGAGTGATCACCTGGATCGCATTCGGTCCGTACCCCAGGGCGCAGAGGAAGGCCACGTAGTCCTGGTCCCCGAGGTCGTACACCAGACCAGGGTCCATGGCCCGGTCCAGGTTCAGGTGCCCGGCCCCGAAGTCCAGCGGCGTCGCCGCCCCGCCGATCGACTCGTCGATGATCGGCTGTTGCCGGTTGTCGACGAGGCTCGCCGTGGTCATCATCGCCGACCGGATCGCCGCCGGACTCCACCCCGGGTGGGCCGATTTGAGGAGCGCCGCCGCGCCGCTCACGTGGGGGCACGCCATTGAGGTCCCGGAGAGGATGTTGAACTCCGTCTTCCGGCCATCGGAGTGCAGCCCCGTCGGCCCCACGGCGTCGGTCCAGGCGGCGAGGATGTTAACCCCCGGGGCGATGAGGTCCGGCTTCAGGAACTCCGGGCTGAGGCCGTTGGGCCCGCGGCCGGAGAAGGAGGCCACCACCGGGGCGGGCTTGACACCGACCACCGTCCCCTCGAAGGCCATGGTGGCCGTGGGGTTGCCGGTGGAGGAGACGTAGGCCTTGATGGCGTCGCCCTCGTCGGAGCCGACGGCGCAGGCGGGCAGCACGTGGGCGTCGGCGACAAGACCCTCGCTGTTTGAGACACCGTTGGCGAGGATCATCGCGGCGCCGCCAGCATCCTTGACGACCATCCCCTTGGCCACGCGGGGGCTGCTGCCGCGGTCGCAGATCACGATCTTGCCCTTCACCAGCTTGGGATCCAGAGAGTTCTCCATGCAGAGGGAGGCGGAGAGGCCCCCGGCCTGGCCCGGGTACACCACGGGGAACATCGCGCCCGCGAGGGGTTTGCCGGAGTAGAGGGAGACCCCCGCGAGGCGGCGTCCGTCGCCGAGGACGACCTCAGCAGGGAAGCTCCGGTCGATAGTGCCGGCGCCGACGGTGATAAGCCAGGGGGCGAGGTTGGTGACGGACATGGGGCTGGGGCCGTCGTTGCCGGCGGAGGAGGAAACGAAAATCCCTTTAGAGACGGCGCCGTATGACCCGACGGCGATGGGGTCGAGGTAATATGGGGCGGCGACGCCGTCGCCGCTGCCGATGGAGACGGAGATGACGTCGACGCCGTCGGCGACGGCGCGGTCGAAGCCGGCGAGGATGTCGGAGTCGAGGCAGCCGGCGCCCTTCCAGCAGACCTTGTAAACGGCGATGCGGGCCTTGGGGGCGACGCCCTTGGCGATGCCGGCGGCGTAGCCGGCCATGCTGGCGCGGAAGGCGTGGCGGCCGGCCGCAGTGGAGGCGGTGTGGGTGCCGTGGCCGTCGGCGTCGCGAGGGGAGCGGAACTCGATGGTGTCGTTGATGCCAGCACCGCCGACGGCGGCGTTGAAGTCGTGGCCTTGGGAGAAGTAGCGGGCGCCGATGAGCTTGCGGTTGCAGAGGGAGGTGGGGAAGCCGGGGCCGGTCTCGCAGGCGCCGCGCCAGCGGGAGGGGACGGGGCCGAGGTTGCGGTCGGAGAAGCTCCGGTGCTCGGGCCAGATGCCGGTGTCGAGGACGCCGACGATGACGTCGGAGCCGTAGTCGGAGTCTGACCAGAGGCCGACCTGGGTGCGGAGGCCAAGGAACTGAGGAGAGCGGGTGGTGTGGAGGCGGCGGAGGCGGTCCTCGAAGACGGCGAGGACGGCGGGGTGGCGGGCGAGCTCGGCTGCGCGGTCTGGGTGAAGGGAGGCGGAGAAGCCGTGGAAGACGGTGTCGTAGACGTGGAGGAGGTGGGAGGGGGTCGCCGACGCCGGCGAAAGCCGAGGAGGCGTACCAGTGGGAGTGGGTGGGGAAGATGGACGGCTTGGAGCGGTGGTCCACCCGGAAGATGTAAGTCTTCTTGGGGGAAGCGGTGGTGACGGATTTCTCTTCCTCCGCCACCGTCGCTAGTGTTAGGTTTAGGGTGAGGAGGAGGAGGAGAAGGGAGAGATGTGATGAAGAGGCCATGTGAGATGAGATGAGAGGGGGAGAGTAGCGTGTAGTGTGTGATTTTGTTTGTTGATAATATAGACGGGAAGCAATAGTACCTAGTAGTAGCAGCAGTGGGGTTGAGGCACGAAAACTAGTACTGGGGTGGTGGGTGAGCGAGACTGCCACCGGGATGGTGGGATAATGGGGTGGGGAGATACGGTTTAAATATTTGGTTATAAGCTTTGCTGGTTTTAGGGTACAAATGCAGGAGGCTGCTGTGAGGGATGAGTCAGCCATGATTCACCAGAGGGAGGGCGGACATGGTACAAGCGTGAGCCGGGGGAGTCCAGCCTCTCTTCTTCCTAGTTCTAATTGAAGAAGGGAATTAATTTCGTATAAAAAAAAGCGCTTCTTCCTAGTTGTGATTAAAGAAGGGTATTAATTATGTATAAAAAAAAAGAGAAGGATATCGATTGTCTTGAGTCTACATAAATAAATAAGATTATGGCAGTTATTTTTGGGTCGTTAAGGCTTTCTAATAAACCGTGCATTCATATTATTTGTAAAATACGAGGAGGGGACAGGGTTGTATGTTAGATCACTGAGCAGTTGCTTAGATCTATCTCAGTAGATGAAGGAAATAGCATGAAATATTTTGAAATCTGTGCATAATACGATCCAATAGTTGGCATTGGAAAAAAAAAATAACCATCCTTTTGTACGGAAGATACAGTGCGAATCCAGAAGAAAGATGATAGAAATGATTGTGATCTTATATTCCTCACCCTTATTAGAAGTTTTATCATTCATAATTTGATACACACACACATATAAATATTTATTTTCAGAGATGTATTCTCTTATCTTCTTTCGAGGGTGATAACTGAATCATGTGACAGCATGTTTACTGAGGGGAATAGCCATAAAGTGGTGAGGAAATGAAGATGAACAATGCACGGAAAACCATTGCTTAGTGGTAAAATAGATATTTTTAGCTCATTTTGTTTGGAGCGTGCAAAATGTTTAAATAGTTTCCAGCGCTCTGTTTTAATTTATAAACAAGCATCTAAGAGACAATGAAATCATATCTTCTTCAAATTATTCTCCTATCAAATTACCCCTTTAAAAGGGCTAGTTGTAATTCAAAATCTTTCAATGCACATTGATATTTGGGTTTCCGATAATCTATGATGATTTCATCCATGTCTTTTAACTGCAAGCATCTTCTCACCTCTTTTCATCTTTCCATCCCAAGTGCACCTTTACTCCTCTCACAAGCTGGTGTTGCTACTAAAGGCCTAGGCGCCAAAAGTAAGCATTCATGTCTGCCATATTCGAAGTCTTTTCGCTCCAGCAACTTTGTTTTCTTTCCGCTTTGATCGTAGGTCCCCATCCAAATTTGTCTGTATAAACCAACAGAAGAAGCAGACGCGTCTCCCACTCTCCTCAATATGGTGATAATGTCGTGCAAGGGCTTTTCCTTCGAGTTGGTATAACCATGCTTTTAAATATTATTGGTGCGGAATCTGATTTATGTCGGATCAAATTGAAGTTGAAAAAGAAGAGGTCACCATCAGTAACCTGCAAAATAAAATACCGTCCGAAGTCGATGGTGGTGGTTCCGATAGGACCCTCCGACGATCAAATTAACTTTTCTGACCAATAAAAATAGAGTGCTCAGACAGGAATTCAGCAGAATTTTAGAAAGAAAAAGAGAGCTTAGAGAAAATGTATCTGGAGGATCCCTTTTATAAATGAAGTTCGGAGCAGATTAATAGTAACAGCCGTAACTGTCCGGCAGTAGACCGCTCGAAGTCACGTGGAGTTTGTTACGAAGAGGTGTCTGTTGCTGTGATGTGGCCGTTCATTGAGATTTAATAGTCGAAGTTCGGAGGAAGCAGGCATTAGTTGATGAAGAGCTTTAACATACATCAATTTCAGAGGAGTTCGAACTCCTAAAGAAAACTTGACTAAAGGAGAAATTCGGAAGGAGTTTGGCTCCTAGAGGCATCCGACTGAAGGAGAGGTCCGGAAGGAGTTTGGCTTCTGGAGGAATCCGACTGAAGGAGAAGTCCGGAAGGAGTTCGGCTCCTGAAGGCACTTGACTGAAGGAGAAATTCGGAAGGAGTTCGGCTACTGGAGAAATCCGATTGAAGGAGAAGTCTGGAAGGAGTTCGGCTGATGGAGAAATCCGATTGAAGAAAAAATTCAGAAGAAGTTCGACTCCTGGAGGCATCCGACTAAAAGAGAGGTCCGGAAGAAGTTTGGCTCCTAGAGGAATTCATCTGAAGGAGAGGTCTGGAAGGAGTTCGGCTCTTGGAGAAATCCGATTGAAGAAAAAATTCAGAAGGAATTCAGCTGCTGGAGGAGTTCGACTGGGGTTCGGTTGCTGAAGAGTTCGTCCGACTGAAGGAGTTCGGCTAAGATTTGACCGTCGAAGGAGTTCGACTAGGGTCCGATTGCTGGAAGAGAATTTTTGATCGAAGCACTTTCGTGATTACTAATTGCATTAGGCTAAGCATCAAGCTGGACTTCAGGGGGAGCGGGATTTATCCCCAACAATAGTCTCCCCCACTCTCGAGTTCGAAATTCGAAGAAAGAAAGTATAAAAAAGGCGATTGCCAAAATCCTCTTCCGAATTCTGCACCCATTCAGATTAAAGCTCAGAAAAGATCTTATCTCCAACCGAGATTGAAGGAGATCTTGTCTTCTTTTGAGGTTGGCATTGAAGCTAAAGCTCGGAGAAGATCTTATTTTCAACCGAGATTGACGTTCAAGTTGAAACTTAGGGGAGAATTCTGGTCCCTAATTTTCGTGCTTGCTGCTTGTTGTGGACGCTGAGCTCATTGTGGACGTCGGACTTGTTATGAACGTCGAACTAGGATCTCTCTTGTAAATCAGGATAAGATTCTGCCTTTCACATTTGACATAGTCAGATTATCGTGGAAAAATACGTGTAAGAATTCTCCACCGAGCTTCTTTCTTCTTCACGTCTTTGGTCTATGGGGTTCCGACTTTTGCTCATACTAGGATGAGGTTCTCCTCCTATTCCTAACAGGCTGTAGGGACGTATTTAGGATTGTTGTCGGAGTCTCTCCTCTCACTTCGTTTAAAATGAATGAGATCTTCAACTTTGCTCACGTTAGGATGAGGTTCTCCTCCTATTTCTAACGGACTGTGGGGGCACATAAGGGTCGTTGTTAGGACATCTCTTTCATCTCGTCTAAAATGAACGAGGTCTTCGACTTTGCTCACGTTAGGATGAGATTCTCCTTCTATTCCTAATGGACAGTGGGGACACATAAGGACCATTGTTAGGATCTCTCTCCCCATCTCGTCTAAAATGAACGAGGTCTTCGACTTTGCTTACGTTAGGACGAGGTTCTCCTCCTATTTCTAATAGGCTGTGGAGGCATAAAAGGGTCGTTGTTAGGACCTCTTCCCTCATCTCGTCTAAAATGAACGAGGTCTTCGACTTTGCTCACGTTAGAATGAGATTCTCCTCTTATTCTTAACGGACTGTGGGGGCACATAAGGATCATTGTTAGGGCCTCTCCTTCCATTTCGTTTAAAATGAATGAGGTCTTCGACTTTACTCACGTTAGGATGAGGTTCTCCTTCTGTTCCTAACGGACCATTATTGATTGCTTCTTTCCTGTCATCACATAATTTTTGCACTAACAAACAATGACATTGAAATGGAAGAGTTTTATTGACGAAAAATTACTGGTAGTACATCCTCAGATTTTTTGAATTCTAAGATCGTAGGAGCGTCTTCCCTCTGAGCTCCTTCAGATGATAAATTTTGGATCAGACGACCTCTTCTACTTCATACGGGCCTTCCCAATTTGGAGCAAGCTTTTTCTGATTCTAAGGTTGAAAGATGGTGGCTCGCCGAAGCACTAAGTTCTCTACTCTGAATAGTTTATCTTTAACTTTGGAGTTATAGTATCAGACCATCCTTCGCCTATAGGCTGCCATGCAAACCTGGACGTCCTCTCTTTTTTCTTTCAGCAGGTCGAGGTTGACTCTAAGGTTGAGTTATGCTGCTCATTAAAGGCCACGATCCACGCTGATGGAAGCTTAAGCTCGATTGGGATGACTGCTTCCGTTTCGAAAGCCAAGATGAATGGTGTTTTTTCAGTCGGTAGCTTTTGAGTAGTTCGGTACGCCCAGAGGATGTGGTAGAATTTGTCCACCCAAGCCTCCTTACTTTATTGAGCCTTGTCTTGATGCCTTGCAGTAGAGTTTGATTAGTCACTTCAGCTTTCCCATTTGCCTATGGGTGAGCTACCGATGTGAAGTGATGGAAGATGTTTAGATCTTCGCAGAACTCGGCGAACCTCGTCCTAGTGAACTATCGTCCATTATTTGTTATGAGAGTTCGGGACAAATCGAACCGACAGATGATTGACTTTCAGACGAAGTCCTGTACCTTGGTCTCGATAATTTTTGCTAGTGGTTCGGCTTCGATCCATTTGGTGAAGTAGTTGATCATGACCAGGAGAAACTTTCATTATTCGGATGCCATCAAAAAAGGGCCAAATATATTCATTTTCCACTGCGCAAATGGCCAAGGTGCGCTTAGTAGAGTAAGCTCAAAGGTTGGCTATCTTTGTAGGTTTGTATTCTTTTAACAGCGGTTATATTTTTTGATATACTCCATAGAATCATGGTATAAGGTCGGTTAATAGTATCCTTGTCGAAGTAGTTTTTGTGATAGGAATCTGGCTCCTAAATGACTTCCATAAATTTTCTCATGCACTTTTCATAATGCAAAGTCGGTCTCTGAAAGTCGGAGACATCTTAGCAGCGACAGTGAATACGACATCTTATACAACTTGCCCTCATACAAAATGTACCGGAAGGCTTGATTCCTGAGTTTTCGAGCTTCTTTCGAATCACGAGGAAGAACTCTCTCTTTAAGATAGGCAACTAACGGATCGATCCAGCTCAGCTCGAGCTCTGTCCGCATAACGAACTGTGATTCTTTCGAGCTTGGATATTTTAGAGTTTCGAAAAATACTTCTTTGGACAGTTCGGTTGGGGCTAAAGTGGCCAATTTAGAGAGAAGGTCGGCTCTTATATTTTCTACCCTCGAAATCTATCGAATGTCAAAACTACCGAAGGCCGGAGTCAAATTCTTTACTTTCATCATACTTTTCTTCCGCACTTTATAGTTACCACTAACTTGGTCGATCACTAATTGAAAATCACTATAGACTTGAAGTCGATCTACTTTTAACTCTCTTACTATTTTTAACCCGACGATCAGCGCTTCGTATTCGGCTCCATTATTAGTTGTAGGAAATTTGAAGCATAGCACGTACTCGACGACGACTCCCTCGAGGTTGACTAAGACTAACCCCGTACTTGCTCTAGCGAAGTTGGACGAACCATCCACGTACAGGGTCCAAAAATCTTCAAAAAGGTCGGCACTCTCTTCGGAGAGGCTCGGTTGTGACAACAGAGCACCGATCTTGTTCTATCAATATCTAGACTTTGATCGATGGCCTGGATCGATAATTGATGTCGAATTTTATGAGCTCGATCGTCCATTTTGCAATTCTTTCAGAAGCATCCATTCGATGAAGGACTGCTTTTTTTTGTTGATCCATGAGGACCATTATGGTGTGTCCCTGAAAGTAAGGTCAGAGTCTTCTGATAGTGATTAGAAGAGAGTAGGTTAATTTTTTCAACTTAGAGTATCTGATCTCTGCATCCCTCAGGATCCAGCTTATGTAATAGATCGATCGCTGCATCTTCACTTTCTTCTTGATCAGCACCGCTGCCAAGGCCACCGGAGAGACTGCTACGTACAAAAATAATTTTTCTCCAAGTTCGAACTGTGCCAACAGTGAGAGTGAGCCGAGGTAGTTTTTGAGCTCCTCAAATATCCGTTGGCACTCCATTATCCAGCAGAAGTTCTTTAGTTGCTTGAGAACTTGGAAGAAGGGCATACATCGCTCGATCGATCTCGAGATGAAGCGATTTAGGGATGCTACTTTTTCAGTCAGATGCTGAATTTTTTTGATTATTCTTGGAGCAGTCATCTCCTGAATAGCTTGAATTTTCTCTAGATTTGCTTCAATCCTGCATCTTGACACCATAAATCTCAAAAACTTTTCTGAGGTCACACCAAAGGTGCACTTGATCGGATTCAGCTTCATCTTCTGCTTCCTGAGTGTACTGAAGGTCTCTTCGAGGTCGGCGAGATGGTTTATAGAAGCTCGACTTTTGATGAGCATGTCATCCACATATATCTCCATGTTGCGGTCGATCTGCTTCTTGAAGATCTTGTTGACCAGGTGCTGGTATGTTGTCCCTGCATTCTTGAGCCCAAAGGGCATAATCCTATAACAGTAAAGACTACGATCGGTAACAAAAGCAGTTTTCTCCTCGTCCTCCAGCACCATCCATATCTGATTATAGCTGGAGAAGACGTCCATGAAGGTAAGGAGCTCGTGGCCCGAGGTTGCGTTTACCAGTTGATCAATCTTGGAAAGAGGGTAGCTATCCTTTAGACAGGCTTTGTTCAGTTTTTGAAGTCTATATACATTCTCCATTTGTTGTTTGCCTTTTTGATGAGTATCACGTTTAAGACCCAGGTCGGATAGTTAACTTTTTGAATGAATCCAATTTTGAGGAGTTTGCCTACTTCTTCTATGATTGCTTTCTATCTCTCTGGGGCGTGATTGCGTATCTTCTTTTTTATCGATCGATACTTAGGATCAACAGCCAGCCGATGTTCCATGACCTCGACGTCAATTTTTGGCATATCCGTTGGGGCCCAGGCGAAGATGTCTGCATTCTTTCTGAGGAAGATGATGAATTGCTTCCGAACCTCATCCTCCAAAATTGGAGCCGATTTGTACAGTGTGCTCCATGTTTCCGTCGTTTAAGGGTATAGATATGAGATCCTCCATAGACTCGTCTCGCTCCTCGGTGAGGTCATCACGAGTATCCAGCCTCTCGACAGGACAAAGATCGGACTGGACATTTTTCTGCAGGACAGTGAAGTAACAGCATCTCGCCAATGCCTGATCTCCCCTGATCTCTCCAATTCCATAATTCGTTGGGAACTTCATCTTTAGAAAATAAGTCGACACCACTGTTTGGAGTGCATTCAATTCAGATTAGCCGAGAATAGCGTTGTAGGCAAATGGAGCCTTTACGACTAGAAAATCGACCTATGCGTTAACCAGCTTTGGATGTTGCCCTGCAATCACAGTCAAAGTTATTATGTCCTTAACTGGTACAGCATCGCCAGTGAATCCTACCAATGAAGAGTTCATAGGTTTCAAGTGGTTATTAAGTAAGAATATTTTCGAGAAAGCATCATAAAATAATACATCGATCGAGCTTTCATTATCTAGCAAAATATGGCGTACATCATAGTCGGTAATGTTTAAAGAGATTACAACCGCATCATTATGCGGGAGCTGAACTCTTCGAGCATCCTCCTCGGTGAAAGCGATGGGCTCTTTAGTTCTCCGCCTCTTCACTGGTCCCTCAGATCCGCTGGCCTCTTCACGTCGAAGTCCTCCAGAGATAGTGTTGATGATGCCAAGAGATGGCCGATCTTCTTATTGTTTCTTCCTCTCTGATGGTTCAGGTTGTGGTAGTGCCCTTAGCCGATCTTCCCATCCTTCAGACTGATGCCGCAAGAATTGGCCAAGTCTGCCTCGCCTGATGAGCTCCTCGCTCTCATCTTGGAGCTGAATAAATTCTTCAGTATCATGATCGTGATCACGATGATAAAAGCAAAACTTATTAGGATTGCGCTTGCCAGAGTGAGTACGCATCCTTTCCGATCTCGATAGTTGCTTCCTGATTTTCATCAGTACTTAGATTTTCGAAGCATTGAGAGGAGCGTAGTTGTAAAATCTTCGGAGGAGAGAACTTCGCGCACCCTTTTTTCGGAGCTTCCCTACCTTCGAGCTCGGGGAGGAGTTCAGACTCGCCTGCGCTTAGAGGAAGTTCGGTAGCGCGGTCGAGCTTCACTCGACTTTTCTTCCTCAGCATGCCTACCCAGCTCATCGATTTGCCACTCTCCAACGGTTTCATTGTCCTTAGCCTTGAAGGCCTCTTCAGCTTAGGCATAACCTTCAGCCCGAGCTAGCATATCGACAAAGTCCCTAGGGTACTTCTTTTCCAGTGAGAACAGCAAATCATTCTTCTGAAGGCCATCCTTGAGTGCGGCCATTGCAACCAACTGGTCTAGGTTCCGAACCTCCAATGCAGCAGCATTAAATCGGATGACATAAGTCCGGATGGATTCTTCTTTCTTCTGCTTGATGTTCATCAGAAAATCCGAACCTCAATGGAGACGTCGGGTACTAATGAAATGAGTCGCAAACTGATGGCTTATCTGATTAAAAAAAAAAGATGGTATCCGACTTAAGAACTGAGTACTAATTTCTGGTGGCTCCCTTGAGGGTGGATGAAAAGGTCCGGCACAAAATGACGTCTGATGCACCGTAGAGCAGCATCATCATCCGAAAGGCCTCCAGATGGTCAATCGGATCGATGGTCCTATCGTAACTCTCCAACTGAGGGAGCTTGAAGTTTGGTGGGATCAGTTCCTACATAACCTTCTGAGAAAAAAGAAGGTTCGTACAAATATCGTTACCATGGGTAGAGGAAGCGTGACAGAGTTCTTCGATTCGTCGGCTCATTTTCTAGAGCTTTTGATTAAGAAGATCTTTACGATCGTTGATCTCTAGGATTTTTTGATCGAGCAGATGTGAAGCCTCCCCCTAGGTCGAGTCATGGTCCGAGTAAGGGCCCTCCATCTTCTGCTTTCCCTTTTCGGAGATCAGAGGCCGGTAGCCCAAGTCAATCATCCCCAGATTGAATCACGAAACTTCGGAGAAGCCTGCTCCGATCGAATCGATGTCGGAGCCTACCGATGCATGACCTGCACCACCTCTGTGAGACCGCGAACCTACTGGATCAGCAGGTTGAACAGCTCTGTATCCACCATGACTGCAGACGGAGCCTGAGTTGCAAGAACTGAAGCGGGAGCGGAAAGGTTTGGATGGGATCTGGCTGCAGAGGCCGTTGATCGTCGGATCGAAGCTTTTCTGGGAGGTATTTTTTCTCGAAAAAAAATTCTAAAGAGGAAGAAGAGAGATCGCTGCCGAGCACTCCTTTTAGAATAAGAAAATCTCGAGAACAGAGGGTCCTTCTTCTAGCGTCAATCCTGTTGATGTAAAATCTAGTTGATGCCGGATCGAGCTGGAGTTGAGGAAGAAGAGGTCGCCGTCGGTGACCTGCAAAACAAAATCTTATCCGAAGTCGGTGGTAGTGGCTTCGACAAGACCCTCCGATGATCAAGTCAGCTCTTCTGGCCAACAAAAATGGAGTGCTTAGGTAAGAATTCAGTAGAATTTTGGAAAGAAGAAGAGAACTTAGAGAAAACGTATCTGAAGGATCCCTTTTATAGACGAAGTCTAGAGCAGATTAATAGTAATGATCGTAACCATCCGATAGTGGACCGCTTGGAATCATGTGGAGTTTGTTATGAAGAGAGGTATCTGTTGCCGTGATGTGGCCATTCGTTAAGATTTAATAGTCGAAGTTCGGAGGAAGCAAGCATTGGTTGGTGAAGAGCTTTGACATATATCAATTTTAGAGAAGTTCGAATTCTTAAAGAAAACTTGACTGAAAAAAAAATCCGAAAGAAGTTCGGCTCCTGGAGGAACTTGACCGAAGGAGAAGTTCGAAAGGAGTTTGGCTCCTAGAGGCATCCGACTGAAGAAGAAGTCCGGAAGGAGTTCGGCTCTTGGAGGAATCCGATTGAAGGAGAAGTCCAGAAGGAGTTCAGCTCCTGAAGGCACTTAATTGAAGGAAAAATTCGGAAGAAGTTCAGCTTTTGGAGGAATCCGATTGAAGGAGAAGTTCGGAAGGAGTTTGGCTTATAGAGAAATCCGATTGAAGAAAAAATCCGGAAGAAGTTTGACTCATGAAGGCATCCGACTAAAGGAGAGGTCCGAAAAAAATTTGGCTCCTACAAAAATTCGACTGAAGGAGAGATTAGAAGAAGTTCAGCTTCTGAAGGAATCCGTCTTGAAGAAGACCGCACCGTCTGGGAGAAGGTTATCGTTTTCCGATTTCTCATACAATAGAATATTTTAGAGCAGATCTTAGAAGAAAATGCAGTATATAGTTGAGTAGTATCTGATTGGTTGAAGAGCTGATCTCTTGTTCCTGCGACCGAAATTTGCGACTCAAGGAAAGTCAAATAAGATTTGTTTTGCACTTAGATTTTCTGTAAAGCTCTTTGACTAATATGTAATAATGACTCGAGAGACCATAATATTTTATTTATTGTGTAGTATTCTAGAGGCTCGAAAGTCCAACTGATAGAAAAAAATGTGTTTCGACTCTGGAATAAATCTTCTCTTATCCTTAATAGGGTAAGTGGTACTAGGTATTTCCTCTGATGTATAGGAAACCAAGATCCCTATATAAATCTTTGTTCTTTTCTTGAATGAGACCACTAATGGAACAATGCATGTAATAGATTCTTTTGACACATATTTACACATAAACTCAGGAAGTAGAAATTAATTTTTATCTCACGTCCAATGTATAATTATATCTTAGCTCGTCACACTATATACAAATGAGGCCAAGGAAGGGTAGTTTGTGAGAAAGAGAACCCATTGAATTCATAGTATATTGACCGACTCACTATTGGCATGAGAGCGTGAATGTGGTGATCGGAAAGTTGTATCAACACATTTTTGCAATTCTTCTAAATATTCCTTAAATTTAGAGCATGTTGAACATCTTCCTCACAAGACTACCTTCATTTTTTGGGATGAATGTATATTGGATATAAACATAAAACTTTGAAACACATTTGAAAAATATATAATCGAGTTTTTACACTCAATTCAAAGTTATCACTAGCAATAAATAATTTGATCATAGTCTGGCATTTTTGTGACAAATCTCTGCATAGAGATAGAATTTTTGATTCACTACTGGCAACAAAATTTTATGGAATCGTCAATTCATACTCTGACCGTGAGAGCCGAGCGCCACGACGTATGAGCATATCGTCAGTAAAATTCTATTAGTAGATTCAAATTATTTTAGATATTAGGTCTCGAACAATTTGATCATTCACAAATACAAGGATATAAATAGACACCTCCTTCTCATCATCTCGAGTGCATAAAATGAATAAATAAATACTAGAGCTACTATGCTATCGTCTTTATCGTTTTGTATTCATGTATAAATGGCATGTCGGCCGGCAGACGTTTTTCAAGATCGAAACAAGGGCAATATCCATTTTCACTCTCGTCCTCTCCTACTTATGCACCGTATAAAGAATCTCCTACTCCCATGTAGTTTAACAAAGATCTCTACACGGTTGGCTTCTCTTCAAATTTCTACTTTGCTTCCCATAAAAAATCATATGCCCGCAATTATAGGTAATATAAACTAACGTTGGTGAAGTCGATGCCTCCGGTTTTCTATTGATCATTCTGATGAAGGTGCATTGAGAAGCCTTGTCCTGAAGGCAAAACTACGTACTAACTATATTGTAACTTGCCTTCTCGAGATACGTTTTCGGACTAGATATTCATATTTTTCTCTCTCGTATTTATTCATTTATAAGTCCATTACCTCTGGGTTCTCTCCATATTTTCATTGTTTCTACTCACTGTTATTTATTTATTTTATTATAGACCAATCATTCTTCAAGTCTGATTCGCGTCGGCGTTTGTCAACATAGATCTCGCACTATCTATATGGAAAAGATTTATATTAGATTGAAGCTATTTTGACTCTTTGGAGATCCTGAAAATAAGAATCAATCAAGAGTTCAAATCCCATCGCCCGACTGTGAAGGAGAGGTATCGGCATATTCTGAGAGGAATGTCGAGTGAGAGCATGGTTTCTCACGCATTTTCTTATAAATTATTATCACTTCTTCTTCAATCAAGTAGCACACAGGTGGAAAAATAATTCAATTTTCTTCAATAATATAACGTAGACTCTATTATTGAGGTGAGCTTTAATGAATGAAATGCACATCTCGAGCTCTTCATCTTTGGTGTTCATTGAAGTTTTGTCAATGATTTATTTATATATTTATGCTATATTTTGTATCATTGAAATCTAATTTTCTTTTATATTTAATGAATGGTATACCTTTGGGTTATGATTAATTACGTTGACCATAGATTCTATTTCATTCCGTTTCTCGCATAGGATATACAAAAATGTTTACTCCTTGGTAATCTAGCACTAACTCCATATGTTCAATTGTAAGGCAAGCATCCTGTGATCGTATACAACACACGCTACAAATACACCGATACATATATGCACAATTTTCCACGATTTGTTGGAGAGTGTGCACAACACCAGTGAACGCAGCTCTAGAAATAAAATATGGGCACATCGAGTTCCAGATATCTTGGATAGTGGTGGCCTACTGTAGATATTTGGTGTTGCAGGCAGGTCTGCTCTATCACCTCTAATTGTTTATCTCTCTCTCTTTTTCGTTCTCCTGGTCCAGATCTGCCATGCACTGGTAGGATACCAGCTGCAGTCGACCCCAGCTCTTCTTTGCTACGCTAAGGACTCGCAGCAGGTGACCTGGGCTCGAGACCACGCTCTGTCTAGGTCTCGAAATCTATCTCCCCTGTATTGAGAGGGTCGACATGGCAAAGAGGTCGTCTATGTATAAATGAACACACAAAAGAATAATTAACGAAATCACATAGAAGACGAACTAATCTCTAGTAAATACAAGTATACTTGACTATATATTGAGATACCAAATGTCAGGCACCTTGAGCTTAATTGACTGCTTGTATATATAACGATGGACCCACGTCTGTGAAGAAACCCGAAAGCCTGGAGAGATAGCCCCAGCAGCACTTGAATGCTGGCGGTCCGATATATCTGGGATACGGGAGGGACACGAGGAAGATGAGTGGTCGTTGGAGGCCGAAGAGGGAATGAATGATTAACCAGTTGATATACAGTTCAGCCCGACACGGGCACACCTAACACACACGAGACGCTGACACTAGGAAGTATAGAGCCTGCTTATGTCAGACTTCTCTGCCCCACTCAGCGAGGCACCGCGAGAGAATACAAACAAACGGAAAGTGTTACCTCCACAATCAAACAATCTCAACGACGCTCCAACATCTGACACTGAAGGAATAGGCGACCTAGCATACAGTCTGGTAATGTGTAACATAGAGTTCTAAACCATTATAGCATATGTCATCCTGAAATTTATCGCAAATGGAAAGTGCTAAGCGATAGAGGACTGTTGTATAAGGACACTAATTACATCTAATATAAGAATCTAGGCAGCAAGGTACAACCACAAGCCTACACAACTCAGGAATAACGAGATGTGTTTCAACGTTGGTCTTTTGAGGTTTGGCTCCACATATTTCTTGATGCAACACTCAGAATGGTAGTAACATCGCGAACATTGGCATATTGGTGTTGTCTTCCCTACAGAATTAGCTATTATCTCTAATTTCCGAAGGCCCGCACGAAATGGCCCTTGTGATGACATGAGCTATGAGCGGAGGAAAGCATAATAATATCGCTTACACACCAGAAGAACCACTTTTTCGGTCTATTAAGGTTTTTTGCTGGAAGACTTCTGACTACGACGGCTCTGTGAGTCTCATGAGCATTGGGGAGAGCGCCTTGCTTCACTAATAAGGCTAACAGAGAATTTAGAGATGCGCTAGATTGAGCAAATGACTAAAGCAAACTCAGAGAGGTAGAGAGACATGAAAAGCAGTACATTGCACACATACAAGGCTATCTCCTCATAAATTCCCGAGCGTGAATTTGAGAAAGAAATGATGTTAACAGTGTGAGAAGGACCTCCGCCGCCCTGCATACAGAAGCTAACCGATCAGTATCAAATAACCTTAATAATAAGCTCCAAGAACTTTGTCAGGATCCACGAACCCAACACAACAATTGTGAGTATATATTGGCATATTCAGCAATATCAGCAGAGAAAGCACAAGAGCGAATAAGAACAACAGGACTTCAGCGTGGATCCAAAGTGTACAACTTAAGTACAATATAGGCATGACGATTATCTCAAAAATAGGCAAGACAGAAGTGGAGAGGGATAGCCCCGGCAAACCCCCTCATGAAGTCAACCGACTAAATCCAAAAAACAGTATTCATCAACCCCATTAATGGCTAGATCTTGCACGTAGAGGCCGTCAATCGAATTGAGGAATAAGGTTGTATCGACGATAAGATAGCAAACTTTGTGCTCAGTTAAGAGGCGAAAATGTTACCGGTGTAAAGTAAAAAAACAAGCACAAATGTGACAGTATGTTAAGGGTATAGATGTGCCACAAAAGATGGTTCATATATTTAGATATTTTTTGTGTGTAATCACCCTCTCCATTGAATGCCTTTGTTAATAACATGAGAAATACTCTAGTTTGTATCAGTGTATGTGCTATGTATGCTCATCTATGAGGGTATAACAGAAAAAGCAACACCATCAAATAACAGAAATTTAGAATTACCTGGCTGTGATTATCGCAACATGATATATACACACTTACGAGATATAATTGTTCTGAGTTGCCTGCGAAGCATGATGCGCTCTAATAATCAGATTTCCAACATTGTGCCAATAGTCATTCTCTTATGTTTCAGAATCAGTAAAACTAAAGGAAGCTGCAAATATTAGTCTACAAATGAAGTGATGCCTAGTCGCCGGCTCTAAAGAATGATAGAACCCACATTGGTTGTGGAAGAGGTAAAGGAGAGCATGGCTATCTCGTGTATCAGTTTATGTTGTCTATGTGGAATTTTGGTGATGTTTTTATAAACACACGTGTTTAATCTCAGAACATTTTTCTCCACTCTCTGATTATACTTGTGAAGAGTTCTGAACTATTTAAGAATTCGAAAATTAAAATTTGTCATGAAATAAAATGCAAATAAGTATCAAGAAATGCACTTAATGATGAATTTAAGGGAAAAGGTGTTAGATATGTATGCCCTAGAAGTCAGAATTGGCTGACACTTGTAATATACTTCTAGAGGCAAAATTATAATTTTGACTATAAATAATAAAATAGATTATTTTTTATTACATATGTGTACTTAGTGTTTGTGATACATCCCTTGAGTTGATGGTAATGATAATTCTTATTTTCAAAAATTAAAAATTTAAGATAAGAATTTTCATTATTAACTCATAAAATGCTCCTGACCATAGGATCATCATGAGAATGGTGATTGATCCGAAAGGTTGGTGTACAATCGCTTCTTTATAATATATGAGTCTTGAGTCTACGGTGTAGAGACACCGGAACGAACGTACAGATACTTGTTAGAGAACGAGGGCACTGAGCGTGACCACCTCGAGTAGTCATAAGGAAGCCTACCTTCTCATCGATGACTGACTCAAAGCTGCAGCGGTGTGTCTGGTTCTTTGACCTGAGGTGCATCGACAGTTCACCTTAAGGGTGTTATAGTTTGACTACATGACTCGGTCTCCTAGCCATTTGAAATCCTAAGGTGTATGTTGGCTATAGCATGTTCATTGTAGAAATTGGATTGCACCAAGATAGAATCTATCTACCTCGATGGATGAGGAGCAGTCCTATGATGATCATGAAAATCAAGTCTATAAGCCCATGGCCATCGCAGAGAGTGAAATAATATAAAGAGTTTCTATTAAGATTTTCACATCGAACTTCAATCGAATGATTAAATCATATGATAGAAATTAGGATTTGACAAGTTCACCGTAACCCTAATCTGATCAGGACTCAAGATAGAAGAACTTAATCACACAAGTAGCTGCACCAAGAGGTTCGTTTTCAGTTTTGATGGGTTGCCACCATATACTGCTAGGTGTCACTAGTAGATTTTGGAAGCAATTAGAATGATTTGGATGATCGATCATTCTAGTTGTCTGAATCAGAAGAGTTCTGATCTATCGAAAGAAGTTTCGATGATGTCGATGATGGAGATCACGACATATCCCATTACCATACAGAACTGAACCTAACTGAATCACACAAACAAGAGTTTGGATCTGAATATCATCAATTGGACTAATCCAGTTCAATTGATTTGAATTAGATTCAATTAGGTTCAAGAAAATTGTGCTAGTACACGATTGAGCCTAACATTCTCCTTCTATTATCATTAAAAGTTGTCTCGACTAAGCCAAATGTGTTTGTGCTTACTCAGGTACCTTTACCTGATCTGACTGGAGCTTGTCTAGGTCAAAAAATGGTTGTCTTAATTTATGAAATAAATTTGAGACAACACCTGCCATTTTCCGTCACCTGCTAATTCTTATCCTTTAATTTTGGTCAAACATTGACCTTTGACCCTTGGACAGCTGCCCATGTGTCATGCACCCATAGGAGAGACTTATTGACCAAGTCCACCTGCCATTTGGCAGGCAGATGGAGGGCGCACGCCATAAACACTGGAGTCCCATATGGATGGGACTCCAGATTGCTTCTTGGATTCAAACTAGGTGACCCTTATTTATAGACTTTGACCAGTCTAAGGCGCCATCTAAGGATGAATCTGTGGGGCTCTTATCTGATTGGATCAGGTGATGTCATCCCACCAATCAAATTTAGATCTGATTGCACGAAGCAACGCGATTGGCCGGGATGATGCAGCACTGCATGGCGCAGTAGGGTCTATAAATAAACTCTATCTGCGCCCAACTTTCAGTGAGTCCCTCTTAGCCTACGCCCCAAGGCTGCCCCTCTCCCTCCTCCATGCCATCTTCTGACCCTCTCTCTCCTCTCCATGCCCAAGGAAGTTGGGCTTCAGTTTGGTGCAATCCAGGCAAGAAAAGGTTGACGAGAAAGGAAGAAAGCAGCACTACTGCAGAGACGACTGCTGATCTTTAGAAGAAGTTTTGAAGATCCTCCAAATCAGATCCACATCTGATTTTTGGAGACGTGATAAAGAAGGAGAAGATCTCCAAATCCAGTCCGAGTGGATACCGATAGAGGTCAGGTGCTTGCATGACTAGATTCAGAACCTCAGACAATCAATAGGATCATCAAAGGATAATCGGATTACCCAAAACCAAGGTAACATTAATTTAGATTTAATTTAATTTAATTTTCTTATTTATTAGATCATAAAATCATATCTGAAAAGTGTCAGATCTGATTTGGATCTAAGAGAAGATTTTTGAAATATGTCTTTCGATCAAATCAGATTTGAACGAACCTGATCCGAAAAATCAGAATTTTTTCTTTAACCGGTATCAGAGCCAGGTTGCATAAAATCTATTTAGATCTGATTTAATCTGATAAATTAGTGATTTTAGATATCACATGTGATGTGATTAGATCTGAAATCAGAAAATTAGAAAATTAAAATTAATCAATCTAGATCTAAAATGTATGAGATACATAACTAGACTAGGAATAGAATTGTTCTATGTGAAATCTAGTATAATCATAATTTTTATTTGATTAATTATGATTTTGAGATCTATTTATTTACTATTTTCTGATCATATAAATGTTATAATTAAATCTGAAAATAGAAAATAAATTAAATTTAATTTGTTCATATGAGATATGATAGTTGCATGTTTAGACTAGTTGTAAAATAGTTCTACAAAAGGTCTAGATTAAATTTTATGAGATAATTTAGATCTGAAAAACATGCATGATATGATGTATGCAAAAACATGTTTTAATTAGATCAATTTTTTATATGAAATATATGCTTAGATCTAATTAGTTTTGTAGATTAGTTGTATTTCTGATTAAGATGTTCCTCTTGACCGTCCGGTCATAAGAACAAAGTAGGGTTTAAAGACCCTCTCATCCCATTCAATGGGGTGTTCTTATGATGTGTAGGGATGCTGCGCGTTCGTCTTTAATCAGAAATTGAAAACTTATTTTCTGCAAAACCTTAGATTCTGAAACCCTAGGATCTTATTTACATGTTTTGTTTATGAACCCTAAACTTAATTAAGAATTAAGATTATAAAATATTAATTAAGTCTAAAATTGAGAATTTCAGATCTAAGACATATTCATAAAATTGGGTTCGAACTTGGATAGCTCAATTAGGTTTAGTGGTTGATCAAACCGAATCAAGAGTTGGTTAGATGGGATCAACACTGCTAAAATTGACCAGCTTAATAGGATTAAGTCTGGGTCAAGATCGAGTCATGTGAGTGATCGATCAAGCTAAGACCTAATTAGGCTCAATGGTTAAAGTCTAGATTGTAGGCTAACCCAATTGGTTCTGGCTCAACAATTTGGTGTCTAAGATAAGTTTGGCAGATACGATCGACTGATTTTTAATTGAGAGCTACTCGACTCGAATACATTCTTGTCGAGTTAATGGCATATCCCTTCCACCGGTCTCACTTACCTGACCATGTTTGTTGGCTTAGTTCTGATCTGAGGTAGTCAATAATCCGAGCTAACCCATGCCACTATGTTAGTCATAATGGTTATGACTATGTCAAGTCTAGTTTAATGAGACCTAAATCAAATCTTCCTAAGAAAAGATTAAGTCAAGGTCTTCCACCATTGTAGATGTGCGGGCCCTTCCCGGGGTTGATTGTTCTCGATTGGTTACAGTGGCTCAGTTGCACCGAGAAGATGCAACCATGTCTATTAGGCATTGGATGCTACAGGCTGGAGGATGAATTGGGCTCAATATTTCGGATACGGTAAGAGACTCAATTAGGAATTCAATCTGTGCAAATGGTGGGTCTAACTTAACTAAGGAGTGGATCAATATTCCGGATACGATGAGATTCATGAATTAGAGATCAAGTTTGGGTGCATCATGATTAGAGAATCATTGAACAAGAGTTGTTCACTCATTGGCTAACCCATCACCAATAACTGTTAGGTGAGGTGATGAGTCAGTTGGTGGGACCGCACCATCCACTAAAAATCAGTAATCGTGAAGATTTTCGCATCTCTACAGAGGAAGTGTAGGGATCCGAGCAAATTGTGAAAGCTAATTTGTTTAAAAATAAAATTTCTAAATAAATTGGTTAAGTCTTAATTACAATATCTAACTAGAAACTTTAACTCTCTACAGGAAAATATTTGCATCCAACTCATTAGCACGAATCTTGGACACCCATAGACTGACCGAACCAAATTACAAGAATTGGCTCTGGAACTTCAAAATCGTTTTAGGTTTCGAAAAGTTAACTCATATATTGGATCAGGACCCTCCCACCTTACCAGCTCGTCCATCCGCTGAGCAGAGAGCGTCTCTAAAAAAATGGACGAACGAAGATAACAAGACCAGATACTATATGTTAGGCTCGATATCTGATGAACTTCAGCGCCAACATGAAGATATCAGGACTGCCCGCCAAATGTTGGCTCACCTACAGGAGATGTTTGGTGAACAGAGTTGCGCAGCCAAGTATCAAGTCACTAAATGACTGTTCAAGACTAAAATGCGTGATGAACAGTCAGTCCAAGATCATTGTCTGATGATGATCAAGGACTTGAAAGAGCTTGAGAAGCTCGGAGTGAGGTTAGACTTGGATCGGCAGAATGATATAATTCTGCAATCCTTGACTGATGCGTATGGGCAGTTCATCATGAACTACCATATGCATAAACTTCAAAATTTTCTGATCGAATTTATGAACATGCTGATTACCGCTGAGCTTTTCATAAAAGGTTCTAAAGGCTCAGTGCTTGCTATGAAATGGACTTCTTTCAAGAGAAAGTCTTTTGGAAAGAAGAAGTCTGCGAAAAAATAGAAGATGGAAGAAGGAAAGAAGAAAAAGGCAGAACTGAAGAAGAAGACCGCTGATAAAGGAAAGTATTTTCATTACAACAATGACGGCCACTGGAAGCAGAACTGCCCTACTTACCTGGCCATCCTAAAGAAGGAGGAGGCAGGTCCTTCTGAAGGTATGCTCGTTATTGAGTTTAACCTTACGATTTCTTCTGCATCCAGTTGGGTGCTTGACTCTGATTCTAGTGCTCACTTGTGCACTTCTATGCAGAATCTTGAGGATAGCAGGAGGTTGAGGAATGGTGAGATGATCCTGCGTGTCGAAAATGGAGCAAGAGTTGCTGCGGTGGCCGTGGGAACATATTCTCTTCGACTACCATCTGGTTTAGACTTAGTATTAAAAGACTTTTATTATGTGCCTGTAGCAAGTAGGAATTTGATTTCTGTTTCTTGCTTTGCATTAGAAGGCTGTCATTAGTTTTCTTAAGGACCATTGTAACATTCTTTATGAAAGAAATAAAATTGCAAGTGGTTTCCTTATTAACGGTCTTTATCAGTTACATATTGATGTATCTGTTTTTAATATCGAGCAGAATGTGAATACCATAAAATGACCTAGGGATAGTCCAAACGATAGATATCTATGGCACCTAAGGCTAGGTCATATAGCAAAAGATAGGATTAACAAATTGGAGAAAACCGGATTATTGAGTCTGTTGACTTCCGAGTCATATCCAATTTGCGAATCTTGTCTTCATGGCAAAATAACTAAGCTCCCTTTTGTAGGACATGGGGAAAGAGCCACGGATCTTCTTGCCCTAGTGCATACTGATGTGTGCGGCCTATTTGATGTGCCGACTAGAGGCAATTTTGTCTACTTCATAATCTTTACTGATGACTTATCCAGGTATGGGTATGTGTATCTTATGAAACACAAGTCTGAAGCTTTTGAAAAGTTCAAAGAATTCAAACATGAAGTAGAAAAGCAAATTGGAAAACCCATTAAGGTTCTTCGATCAGATCGAGGAGGTGAATACCTTAGTCGGAAATTCCTGAACTATCTCAAGGAAAATGGCATAGTCTCTCAATGGACTCCACCTGGAATACCTCAACTCAACGGAGTTTCAGAAAGGAGGAACCGGACCCTATTAGATATGGTCCGATCCATGATGAGCTTCACAGACCTCTCTGATTTTCTTTGGGGATACTGTTTGTTAACTGCAATATACTTACTGAATAGGATTCCTTCTAAAACTGTTCCTATCACATCGTATGAGATATGGCATGGTAAGAAACCAAGTCTGAGTCATCTCAAAATTTGGGATTGTCCAGCCATGTCAAGAGACAACAAGCGGACAAATTAGACTTTAGGTCCTTCAGAGCTCGATTCATAGAATGTCCTAAAGAGTTATTAGGATATTATTTCTACATTCCAGAAGATCACAATGTGATTGTGAGTCGACGTGCCATCTTTTTTGAAAAATAGTTTATTCAAGATAGCGGCATTGAAAAGCAGATCAAGCTCGAGGAGAAAGTCTTCCAAGAGCAACGAGCTAAGGACCAAATGGAACCAAATCAGATTAAGCCAATCCATTTACTACCTCCTCCACCTCGTAGATCAGAAAGAATTTTTCGACCTCCTGAGAGGTACTTAGGTACTATTTCAGAGAAAATAGAGAAAATGTTCTTCGTAGGTAATGAGGTTCATGGTGATGATCCCAAAACCTATAACGAGACAATATCAGATATCGACTCCGAGAAATGGTTAGAAGCAATGAAGTCAGAAATTGACTCGATGCACTCAAACCAAGTCTGGACCTTGGTAGATCCATCAGAAGGTATGGTACCTATTGGATGTAAATGAATCTACAAGAGAAAGATTGGTGCAGATGAAAATGTGGAGACATTCAAAGCTAAATTGGTGACAAAAGGTTATAGTCAACGCGAAGGCATTGACTATCAGGATACCTTTTCGTCAGTAGCCATGCTAAAATCCATCCGCACATTGCTTGCTGTTGCAGCCTATTTCGATTATGAAATATGATAAATGAAAATGACGTGAAAACGGCATTCTTGAATGGATATCTTGAGGAAGATATCTATATGGAACAGCCGCTAGGTTTCACATCCGATGATGATGATCACAAGGTATGCAAGCTGCAAAGATCCATATATGGACTTAAGCAAGCTTCTCGGAGTTGAAACACTCGTTTTAACGATGTGATCAAACTGTTTGATTTCATCAAGAACGAGGAGGAGCCATGTGTCTTCAAAAAGGTCAGTGGAAGCGCTGTTGTCTTCCTCGTATTGTACGTGGATGACATCCTCCTTATTGAGAATGATATTCCCATATTGACCACAGTTAAAATGTGGTTACCTAAAGAATTCTCCATGAAAAACCTAGGAGAAGCATTCTTTATTTTAGAAATTAAGGTCTATAGAGATAGACTGAATAGGATGCTAAGACTTTCACAGAAAATGTACATAGAGGAAGTGCTAAAAAGGTTTAGCATGGAAAACTCTAAGAGGGGTTTAATATCCTTCAGACATGGCATTCATCTTTTCAAAAAGATGTGCCCTAGCACACTTGAGGAAATAGAATGCATGAGCAAGATCTCTTATGCCTCAGCAATAGGGAGCCTTATGTATGTCATGCTATGTACACGACCTGATATAGCGCATGCTGTGAGTGTCACGAGCAGATATCAGTCAAATTCAGATGAAGAACACTGGACTTCTGTGTGTATCCTTAAGTACTTAAGAAGAACTAAGGATATGTTGTTGGTCTTTGGTAATGGAGAACTCCAGGTCCAGGGGTATACAGACTCAGACTTTATGTTCGATGTAGATGATCGAAAGTCGACATCTGGGAGTCTATTTGTGTGCAATGGAGCTGTCAGTTGAAAAAATTTCAATCAGACAGTGATAGCAGATTCTACCATGGAAGCAGAATACATCGCTGCATTAGAAGCTACAAAGGAGACATTCTGATACAAGAAGTTTACCGCAAAAATCGGAGTGATACCATCAGATGCCATTCCTCTGTACTACGACAACAATGGCGCCATAACCCTTGCTAAGGAGCCGAGGTCTCACCAGAAATCCAAGCACATCGAGGCGATACCACCTCATCCGCGATTATCTCGAGAAGGGTTATGTCGAGGTCAAGAGAGTCGACTCCGCAGATAATACGGTGGACCCGCTTACAAAGCCGTTGGGCCAACAGAAGATCGAAGCCCACCTTGAGAAGATGGGACTTAGATTTGTAGCCAATTGGCTTTAGGTAAAGTGGGAGTTTGTTAGATATGTGTGCCCTAGAAGTCAGAATTGACTGACACTTGTAATACACTTCTAGGAGCAAATTATAATTTTGATTATAAATAATAAAATGAATTATTTTCTATCATATATGTGTATTTAGTGTCTGTGATACATTCCTTGAGTTAATGATAATGATAATTCTTATTTTCAAAAGTTGAAAATTTAAGACAAGAATTTTCATTATTAACTCATAAAATGCTCCTGACCATAGGATCATCATGAGGATGGTGATTGATCCGGAAGATTAGTGTATAATCGCTTCTTTATAGTAGATGAGTCTTAAGTCTATGGTGTAGAGACACCGAAGCGAAAGTACAGATACTCATTAGAGAATGAGGGCACTGAGCGTGACCACCTCGAGTAGTCATAAGGAAGCCTACCTTCTCGTCGATGACTGACTCGAAGCTGCAGTGGTGTGTCTGGTTCTTTGACCTGAGGTGCATCGGCAGTTCACCTTGAAAGTGTTATAGTTTGACTACACCATGACTCGATCTTCTAGCCATTTGGAATCCTGAGGTGTATGTTGGCTATAGCATGTTCATTGTAGAAATTGGATTGCACCAAAATGAAATCTATCTACTTCGGTAGATGAGAAGCAGCCCTATGATGATCATGAGAATCAAGTCCATAAGCCCATGGCCATGGCAGAGAGTGAAATAATAGAAAGAGTTTCTATTAAGATTTTCACATCGGACTTGAATCGAATGATTAAATCATATGATAGAAATTAGGGTTTGACGAGTTCACCTTAACCCTAATCTGATCAGAGCTCAAGATAGAAGAACGAATCACACAAGTAGCTGCACCAAGAGGTTCGTTTTCAGTTTTGATGGATTGCCACTATATACTGCTAGGTATCACTGGTGGATTTTGGGAGCAATTAAAATGATTTGGATGATCGATCATTCCAGTTGTCTGAATCAGAAGAGTTCTGATCCATCGAAAGAAGTTTCGATGATGTCGATGATGGAGATCACGACATATCCTATTACCATACAAAATTGAATCTAACTAGATCACACAAATAAGGATTTGGATCTGGATATCATCAATTGGACTAATCTAGTTCAATGATTTGAATTAGATTTAATTAGGTTCAAGAAAATCGTGCTAGCACATGAATAAGCCTAACGTTCTCCTTCTATTATCATTAAAAGTTGTCTCGACTGAGCCAAATGTATTTGTGCTTACTTAGGTACCTTTATCTGGTCTGACTGGAGCTTGTCCAGGTCAGAAAAAGATTGTCTTAATTTATGAGATAAATTTGAGACAACACCTACCATTTTCCGTCACCTGCTAATTCTTGTCCTTTGACTTTGATCAAACGTTGACCTTCGACCCTTAGACATCTGCCCATGTGTCATGCACCTATAGGAGAGACTTATTGACCAAGTCCACCTGCCATTTGGCAGGCAGATGGAGGGTGCACGCCTAGGATGGCGTGCGCCCCATGTGGATAAACACTGAAGTCTCATATGGATGGAACTCCAGATTGCTTCTTGGATTCAAACTAGGTGACCCTTATCTATAGACTTTGACCAATCTAAGGCGCCATCTAAGAATGAATCTATGGGGCTCTCATCTGATTCGATCAGGTGATGTCATCCCACCAATCAGATT
This sequence comes from Cocos nucifera, assembly GCA_006176705.1. Lineage (NCBI taxonomy): Eukaryota > Viridiplantae > Streptophyta > Magnoliopsida > Arecales > Arecaceae > Cocos > Cocos nucifera. Next base: position 2,333,054 of record QRFJ01000026.1, on the reverse strand, counting down.
TAGATCTGATTGCACGAAGCAACGCGATTGGCCGAGATGATGCAGCACTGTATGGCGCAGCAGGGTCTATAAATAAACCCTATCTATGCCCAACTTTCAGTGAGTCCCTCTTAGCCCACGCCCCAAGGCTGCCCCTCTTTCTCCTCCACGCCATCTTCTGACCCTCTCTCTCCTCTCCACGCCCAAGAAAGTTAGACTTCAGTTTGGTGCGATTCAGGCAAGAAAAGGCTGACGAGAAAGGAAGAAAGCAGCACTACTGCAGAGACGACTGCTGATCTTCAGAAGGAGTTTTGAAGATCCTCCAAACCAGATCCAGATCTGATTTTTGGAGACGTGATAAAGAAGGAGAAGATCTCTAGATCCAATCCGAGTGGATATCGGTAGAGGTCAGGCGCTTGCATTACGTGGCTAGATCCAGAATCTCAGGCAATCAGCAGGATCATCAAAGGATAATTGGATTACCCAAAACTAAGATAACATTAATTTAGATTTAATTTAATTTAATTTTCTTATTTATCAGATCATAAAATCAGATATGAAAAGTGTCAGATCTGATTTGAATCTAAGAGGAGATTTTTGAAATATGCCTCTCAATTCAATCAGATTTGAACGAACCTGATCCAAAAAATCAAGATTTTTCCTTCAAAAAGGACAGATAGAAGTTACAATTTATACTTCTTAGACATGGCTTCAATAAGTGAAAAGCAACCAAAAACAAGATTGTCAAAAGCAAAAAGGGCCCCGGGGCATCAAGACCCCCATATTGCTTGAGGTGCTAGGCACCAAAAAGGCTCTTGCCTGAAGAAAGAAAGGCACTAATTCAAGGAAACTTCAGTAAATGTATTAGAAATAAATATTATAGGTATCTAAAAACAATACAAGCATTGTAAGATTTCAACATCAAAAATCATAATCGTCTTGTACATTAGATATTGTGCTTCACATTTTTTAAAACATCATATCAAAATAGAAGTCAACAAAAATAAATCGCTGGACATCCTTCAGTAGCTTCAAAATTCAAATATGATAGCAAAATACAACTTCCTAGAACGTGTTTGATATTTTTAAATAAAAGAAAACTCAAAAAAGTAAATCAGTAACATCCTAGAGTGGGCCTTTATTTATAAGAATACTAATAGATGAAAATAACCCTCAAAGTTAAGCTAACAAAGCTCTAAAACAATGGGAAAAAAAGGGTATACTGTAGGACATTGGAAAGGTGCTCACCAAAACTCCTCTCCCACTTTGTCCCAAGCACTTGCCTAGATACCGCCTTGGTAAACTCCCCTTGCCCGGGGATTGTTGAGGCATTTAGGGCCTTCCTTCCCTCGTCTGAGTGCCTAGGCAGGTGCTTGGAGTGCCTTTGACAACACTAATAAAAAATTATGTCAGCATTCCATTCACAGCCTTCATATTTTTAATTCGCATAACACAAGAGAGCTTTCCTTTGAGGACCACAACATTAAGAACAGGTGGAAAGAAAACCAAGAAGAAAAAAAAATATAGATGTCATGTTTTGATTGCTCATGCTTGATCCATTTTTCTTTGCATAATCCTCCAAGAGGTTAATCCTATGTCTTAGCTACATATTGACCCCTTCAATAACAATAAAGCATCCAAGCCAAGCCTCTTGAGTTTTTTTCCTCATAAAATTCATAAGATACCACAACATTAATACATCTAAGAAGATTTTTTTGGTTTTTTCATGATGTGATATCAGGCCTATGATAGAACAATGGTTAGACAACATAAGTCAATTAAACAACAAATCTACAACTGTGAACTTTCAATCATCTAACCGCAGGATTTCCTTTCTTTATACAAACTTTTGAGGTATCCCCTAGTTAGTGTCATTTTTTAGGAGTGAGAAGTTCATTTTTAGTCTTTTAAAATCCACATTAACAGCCATCACTCATATGCATCATATTATATAAATGGTGTTTTATCCTAGTTCAACCACCCCGCTTGGAAGATTTTTTCAAGCCTTCTCACTCTGTTCACATCCCATGCTATTATCTAAAAGACACCTCGTTTACAAGAGTAGAATTGAAGTTAAAAATAAAAATGGTTGAAAAATTTCCAAGATTCTTTCCTCCTTGATGCTAGCTTTGGTATGTACAAGTCTCCAACTCCTAATCTACAGACCCTGAATATAAGTGTTTTCCATATTCTTATTAAATAGGAATAGATGGCTGCTCATCCAGAGATCTTGATCTGTAAGAGGATTTTCCTCGAAAGCCTTGTATACAGAGTGTAAAATAAATATAGAGCTTGAGAGTTTTCAGAATGAGCTTTGACATTGATTGGAACTTGAGGCCTAGAGTAGAAGTCATCAACTTTATATTCATGGTTGTGGAGAAAAACATCTTCTTGTATCGGTATCTTTTATAAGGCTAGCGATTTAGGTTCAAAGTTAACCAGACCCTTTGGATCCATAGGTACAATATAGGCCAGCCAAGTCAGGTTCAAGTTGACAGATGATAACCAGTCAGATAGGACCCATGCAAAAGTATATATTAGTATTGTACATAATGTGGTATTTTTGTTAACCCATCTTCTATCTTTTTAACTACTCCCTTTTAAAAATAAATATGCTCCAGAATGGTCCTTGATTCCAGCAGAACAGATAAGCAGCATACCAACAAATAACCAAAGTGCATTTATCAATCACTCATGTAAGTGGTCTGATTTTGTTACAACCATCCATTAGAAATTAATATGCTAAATCCTAATTCGTTCTTCTGATCCCTTCCACAAGTTCACTGATTTCCAGTTTCCCTTCTCTCTGGCTCTTCCTCTCACCCACCCATCTTTTCCTCTCCTCTCCTCTTTTCACTTCTCTTATTCTGCTCTCCTGTCCTCTCTTCTCTGTTTTTCTTTCACCTCTCCTCCTCTCATCCAAGGCCACCCAACAATCGTCACACCCAGTCTCTATTTCTCCTGCTCTGGCACCAGCCCTCTCACACTTGACCAGGCATTGAGCCTTGTTGTCACCCTGCCAATCAGGTGGAACTGCCTCACTACCATCATTCAGCCATGATATCTTCCATCAGCATTATGCAGCCCCACATGGCAAATAGAATACTCATATGATACCATGGAACAAATTGTTGTAAAGAGTAGCCATCATCAAAGAACCACTTCAAGAGCATCATGTGCATAACTAGAGTTAGCACACATGCAATATTATGGAACAGAACAAAAATAAGAATATCATTCTAACCTTTTACAATTACAAGGGCATGCAAAGTTAATTACAGTTTGAACACCAACTACATCAAGCCCCTACACAACAACAAAGTATCATAGATTAAAAACTTTGTGTTCAGTACCAGTAAGAGATAAAGCTATGGACCTGATTATCTTCTAGCATGGAAATAGGAACATAGGGACTTCAATAATATTTGAGACCAAATAGATGTTAAGTCACATGCACCCAGTTTGAAGGACATAATTCCTCCATCAAAGAGAAAACCAGATCATACATCAGCAAGCATGAAAGAGAAAAAGTAAGTGCATATGCACTATCTAGTTGAAATGGCTTCATAAAAAAGGGGAAGGATATCCACTTACTCGAGCAACAACATCCGTTGCAATTAGAAAATCAACCTCTTGCTTTCTAAAAATTTCCAAAGCCCTACAAACATGAATAACTCCAAAAATTAGATTGTCACTATCAAAGCAGTCTAAAGAAAACAAACAACTGATTGGAGCTTCTACAGAAATTTCAAATAAGGATTTGCATAAACTTTTCAAGATAATATCTTAACAAGTGTTGGCATAGCAGAAGAATGGCTGAGGCCACTACATTAAATTGATGTGATTTCTTTACTGAACTCCATCTCCTTGCAACCATTAGCATGCATACAAATGCAATGATACACAGAATCACATCATGCAGATCTTAGCTAATGCTAAATTAGCAAGAATTTTGCATTTAGGAAATTCCATGGCTGCTAAAAACATTTTAAATAAAGTACAGATCCTTCACTATAGTGTAGCAAAAGAAATGTGATTGTTTCTATCAATAACAAGGGAAGCCATAATAAAATATAGGCAGCAAAGAATTAATTTATTCCCCTGTGCTTTTGATCTTGACCATTTCAGTGCAAAATCATGTTAAAGAGCTAGATTGGGCTGAGAATAAACCTATTAAAAGCCATGCATGTTATCCTAAATAGGACTTATTCCGTATAGCTTTAGCTCACACACATTGACAATGCTTGAAGGAGGTATCAGATATGGCAATAATGGAAGCACCATGCCTTCATTATGCCCCATGCTGACAAAGATTGTGGAAAATCTAATAACAAAGGAAATGCCTTGACCTAAACAAACAACACCATGTCCATCTTCCACGATTCAAATGCCATCTCCAACACTTTCATCCCACAAGTTCAGCAATACTTTGTATTTTAGAGGAAAAATTTCTATCTATAAATTTGTTTAGGCCACATACTGCCATGTTTTCTTTAAAGTATCCTAAACCAAGCATTAGGACAACAGATATAAAACAGAAAGCTGCAAATGACCCTTATTGCTGCCCGTGATCACTATCTACTCTTTCACTGTATTTATTTGCAGAAGTTACTAGACCTTTTCCACTGTCACTGCTTTCATCTCAAACCCATACTCCTAATCCCCAATTTTTTCTCTGTTCTCTTAACCCCCCATCCCTACCTGCTCTATTCCCATTATACCTTCCTTCAAAAGAGGCTCAACCTAATGCTTGCTCAGTTTAAGCACAAAAAACCACAAAGTAGACCTGCTCATGTGATGCTCAGTAAAATCCCAAACACATGGTTCCAAATGCATCTAGTTTAATTTGGCAAAAAGCATACAAAGCAGGTGCAATGAAAAAAAAAAAGAAAGAAAAATTCAAATCTTAGTTAGTAGGTGTAAGATTGACATTTACATAAACATGTGTCAGCAAAACAATGAAAAGGATAAGCTATCCAAAAGTCAACCGATTAAAATAAGAGTAAAAAATAGAATAGATGAAATGTATGGAACTTGTAGATGACTTTATCAGCACATAAAAGTACAAAACCATAAATTATAACTATGGCAATAACCAGAACTAACAAGATTTATTTTATCACTGGTTTATCATGCTAATATAAATCACAAAATTACTGATGCAGCAACTTCAATTAACAGCCACCAAGTACAAATATAGATAAACATGAATAAATAAATAAATACTGTATACGGCTTTAGGTTAAATTTATAAGCATGGAACTACAAGCAGTCAGTAAGTCACAATTATGACAATAGCCATGACCAGCAAGAACCTCAACCCAGCTCCCCCTTTTGAGGAATCATGAGAAATAAGAAATCATAAAAAAATAAAAGCTTCAATAAAGTGCCCTTTAGAAAATTCTAAAGGGTCCTGCTGCTCTGAGGAACTTAACGTGAGATGAAAGTTACTTACATCAAGGCATGGTGCTTGAGTAAGATTATCATGAAGTTCGGGTTTGGCAACTTTCATTCCAGCCAGACCGAATATTATTTTTAAACTATGTGCAGCCTGTTTTGTTCCACTGCCATTAAAAGTTTTGCAGAAATATGAGAAGTCATCCATTTGATACAGAAGGAGACAAATGACGAAATACATGGGGAAACAAAGAAAATCTTAAATCATGAAACCGACAGACATATTAGATATACTGATACAATAAAGGCAACATTTAGTGAAGATAAGAAATACAACAAACTTTGGCCTTATGAGGACATTGCTCTAGATACATGAGATGTCAATCAGAAGAAATTAAAAACCAGAACATAATGGCAGCACAAGCCACAAGCTATGCTTCTCTGTTTCACTTAATCTTGAATTCTTGATAAACACCAATTATAATGTGCAGATAGGAGACCACAAATACATGGGACGATCTGGCACTTGAGGAATGGAAACATTTGAGAACAAATTCAAGATGTCTGACACCAAACAAGGCTGGACTGAACATCTGAACCTTTGCAGTTACATATTGTACATAAGATACACAAACTGATGAAGCCTATAAATTCATTTTCAGTCAGAAACAGACTATTAAGAGTGTTAATTTATTGAGATCTTGATAGTGAATCCATTTACGATTTTATCTGGTCTAGAAATAGCCCAAAGTCCAAAAGATCAGTAAAACATGATTAGCTGAGGTACACATTGTACTTGCTAACTTCCAAAGAGTCTCTCACTCAATTGATATCACTTATTGAATTAATCAGGGGATACTCAAAGTTCAAAATGAAGACATCCCTCGATAGGCATGTTCATCACTGAAACTTTAATTAGACTAGCAGATCTTTGGGTTGTTGTATTATCCACATTAGGGGTCCTTGAGAGTTTTTGATTTGTCAGAGGTCCAATATAGGAATACTATTCATGACTTCTTGTTCAACGAATTTCCTAGGGATGTTGCAGTGGATTTCATGTCTTCATCTCCTCCATTTTCTTCTTCCTTAAATCTCGGGTTCGCCACACATAAAACATAACTTAGATATCAATTTTTTATCCATTGGCATCCAAGATCATGGCAGTTGTCAATCACAGAATGACACTTCAAAAGGAAGAAAGAAAATTCTAGAAGATTGCTGATCATGTTTATACACTTAGAAGGTTTCTCAATGGTCATACTCAGGGATTATAGTGAACTTCCCAAGAATAACCTCTTTCTTTGACAACTGCAAACCACTAGAAGTAACACAAGACATAAAAGGAGCCTTGAGCAATGGCCCCTGTCACATAATGAGGTGATTCCTGCACCACATTCATGTTGTCAAAACCCAACATTGTAAGAAGCTGAAAATTTGGCAGTAATCTGCCCATTAGCATGGCAATGCAATAATTTGAATAGATGCCTATCAATAAGTACATGGCATTGGTTGTGTTCTCCATCTTAAAATATTTATGGAACAGTTGACGGACGACCATGGGCTTTATGGTTGAAGTACGATGCATGATGAAACACACTTTATGTTGTGTACACTCGTGGTATAGTATTATAGACTTTTCTTAAAAACACTAATTTTAGCAATCACTTAGTAGTTGATATACCAGTAAACAAATTTGGCCTCATACACTCACCCTCACAGCCTTAAGAATCAAATCTTTCACTGTTTATCAGTTAATAAAGCCCAATATGATACTGCAAGAAGCCTTTGCTTTTGCAATGATCCCTGCGATCCTTCTCTCAAATTCCAATATGCCCACGAATCCTCGGTCAAGCTCAAGACCACCAACTCCTCTTTAATTTTAAATTTTACCATAACTAAATAATAGATAACCAACATTAATTCTTTTCAACCTCATCACCGTCTCAGCCTTTCTCTCCATCATAAAGCCTCCCCCTTTAGTTCATAACTTCAGCAAGAATACATTCACCTTCAGAACCCAAACAAAGCCAATGATATAATAACCCCCGGCTCTAACGTCAAGAACCCTAAGATCCATCATTCAAGAAATCAAAAAAGGAGCAGCATTGATGTTCGGAACACAAAAGGTAACGAGCAGAAGGGACGGATAGCGAAGAAAAGGCTAGCTTACTTTCTTGGTGAACTTATCAGCGGAGAGGATCTCATCCTTGGGCTCCTCCTCCTCCTCCTCCTCCTCCTCGGGAAGCGAGACGGGGCGTTCTTGAAGGAGTTTTAGAGACTTTGGCATCAGCGAATGTGGTTCTCCTCCGGGCTTACTCCTCGGCCACGGACTCCGAGTAGGAGGCGATCTCCCATGGGGATTGCTTCGCCCCTTCCTCGACGACCACGGCCTCCTCGCCCTGGCTCCAAGCGTCGAAGTGGACGTCCGGATCCACGGGAGCGCGAGGGACGAGATGCGAGAATGATCGCGGGTCGAGCGCTAAAGAGAGAGCGGAGGGGGTTTGGAGGGGTCCAAATTTGACCGTTGGATTGAGATCAGTCGCGAAGGCGTCGAGAAATTTGGAACCATGTCGTCGGAACCGAACCCAAACCTAGAACTTATGGATTGTGCCCTGGGCCAGGTCCAGCAAAATTCTCAATGACTACTGGAATTCACCATACTCAAAAAAATATGAGTAATTATTATATGAGAAAGATCCATCATAGATTATGGATGGCAATTTATAATTCAATCTATCAATCTGATCCATACTTAATATACTTTAAGCAGATTTGACTTTAACATAAATAGATCAATCCATTTAGACCTATTTATTAAATGGATTGGATCCTGATCTAGATCTTTGATCTATTTAACATATTTTAATTTATTTAATAATTAGATTAGATTATAATCCGATTCATTTTATTCATTTAATTTTTTTAATTTATTTATAATATATTTTAATATATTTAACTTGATCCATTTAATCTGTTTTGCTCACTTAATTTATTTAATAAATAAGTTATATTGGTTGGGTTGGATTACCTATTTAATCAATAGGTCTAATTTAGATTTGAGTTCTTGATCTATTTAATGAAAGATTTTTTATCTGATCCGCATCCAACCTGATCTATATCCAATCCGACCCATTTAATTGCCACTCGATCTAGGATGAAATCACTCCATTTTTTCTCCTTTTTCTTCTTTTTTATGTGTAATAACAATATGACTTGAGATGATTTCATCCTAAGTCTACAATAGATCAGAACCACCTAATAATTTCTCCAAAAATATAGGTATGGTAAATCATCTTGCAACTTTATCCGCCCAACTAATAGCAAGCAACAAGCTTGTCCTACTTAAAAATTTAGTGAAAAAGACTTGTAATAAATATCTTATGAATTTTTATTCATTTTTCTTATCTCTTAGGACTCGTTTGTTTCGCAGAAAGAAATTTTTTTTTTCAAAAAGTAATTTACTTCTTAAAAAATTATTTTTTAAGAATATAATTTTAATATATTTGTTTGACTATGAGAAAGTAACCTATTTTAGAATAGCTTATGTTCGGTTGATCATCCATTTTTTTAAAAAAATATATAAAAATCCTATTATACCTTTAATATATATAAAACCATATATTTTTACTCCCAAATTTTATATAAATTATAATATTATATTTATATTAATAGAAATATAATATTAATATATTATAATATAGCATTAGATCATGATAATTTATTATTTTAATATTATAATATATATGTATTAATATTATATTAAAATAATACTAATATTTTAATATTATTAATATAAATATCATACATATAAATATAATATTAATTTAGTATTCTATTAATATAAATATTAAAATAATATTAATACATTATAAATATTATATTATTCATAGTAATATAAATATTATATTATATTAATATAGATATATTAGGATAATATTAATAAATATTATATTAATATTGGTAAATATAGTATTTAATGATATTTTTAAAAATTTGTATATTCTATAATTATATATTTTTTTTAAAAAAATTGAAAAAAAAAGAACCATCATTTTTTATCCTATGAAAAGTTTCAGAATCGATCTTCTTCGTGAATATTTATTTTTCATAAAATATGAAAAATATCTTATAAGAAGAATTTTTTTCATTTTCTTTCTTCTTAAAACTCCAACCAAATAAAAGACCCTCTTTAATTTTCAAGAATTGCCTCTTCTCTCCTTTATTTTCCGTGAACCTAATAAGTCCTTGGAATTTGCATGCCCCTTACAAGGACGTATCCTATCTAACACATTTTACATCATTCATATGCTAAGATGAGGCTGCTGTTTCTTTTTTCCATTATATTTTGGGGGCAGTACTTAATCATTGATGCCTTGGTCTTGATTGTTATGACAACAGGGTAAGAAAAATTGCAGATGAATCAACTGCAGTCAACCATTCACCACTATTATTTTTGGCTAACATAAATGGTGAGACACCTTTTTCTCCTTCGCATTACGTGTTATTTTTATTATTTCTTTTAATAAATCATGTTCAAAATTTAAAGAATAATCTCTTGCTCTCTTTAGCCTCATTATTTGTGGCAAGTGCTTTGGGCTCCTCTGTATTCTATTGTAGATGGGATTAGCTAGCCATTCTCTAGACATATGGTACACATGCATGATTTAGTCACATGAATCAGACATTCCACCAAACATTTCACTAGTTGATGGGACATCTGCCAAACGATTCAACTTCTTTTTTAATCACCGACCTCCATTCTACATCGTAGGTCAGTAAAACACCAAAGAGATGACTTCAATGTTGACTTGGGTCTGGCCTGGTCATCCATTTATGATCTATGGATCCAGTTAAGTTTCAATGAGTCCCTAGGTTTACCATGATTTCCTAGCTCTAATTTCCTCCTTTGTCCTCACCCCTTACCAAGAAAACCTTTGATTACCTTATCCTAAATGGAGAACAACCATATCCTCGACTTTATTCTCACATCACAACACCACTAACCGCTAAATTAAGTGCAATGATACAAACTTTATAAAAGAGCAAATGGGTGGCTAAGCTTGCCAGCCCCCACTCCCTGGTAAGCTTCTAACCAGTGGCATCATAAAGTTGTTGACATATAAATAGACACATCTAAATGTAGATAAATAAGCAACCAGAGAAGCACAGTCAGCAAACAGCAGCAGTAGTCAAGAGCAGTTTTAGCTGCTCATTTGGCCCTTTCTCTGATAACATCAAACCCCATCTCGGTAGGATCCGTGGCCTGCACCTCATAGTGGACCCCCTCAAGCACCCTCCTCAACCCTTGTTTAGAGGTGGCGTATAGCATCTTTGCTCTTATCCTTGATGCAGCTGGAGACCTAAAAAATGAAAAAAGGAAAGCGAATTGATCCATTAATTCAATTAGTTCCAATCCATCATCATTTGGGCCATCAACAACAACAGTTTGTGATGGCCCAATGGCTCAACCTTCTTTGAAAAAATAAGATTGTTAAGAAACGTAGTACCAAAGACAGTAACAAGCATGATTGCAACCTGAAACATATCATACGGGCTTGGTTCACATCACGAGCAAAGGTGTCGGCAGGGTGGTACAGATAAGATGCCTTTGTTGAAAAATAAAAGAAAGAGAAGGTTGGGAGGTCCAATTGCCACGGGGTCTTTGTCTTGCATGGCCTGTTCGTGATAGGGACTGACGCTTAGTGTGCCTGGCTGCTTTTAGTTTTAGAATTGGAAAATTGGATGAAATTATGACAATGCTTACTTTTTATCAAAACCTTTTCTTTTAATGTTTTATTTATTCAACTTCTTTTTTTAAAACAAAAAAATATTGCTGTTTTTTTCTCTCCCTTTGAACCCTTGGACCTTCGGTCACAGGAGAAGGTGGAATTGTTTCAGAACCAAAAGTAAGAAAACTCATTATACCATCTTTGAGAGCACATCACATTAAATATGCATGCATATCCCACATAAGCTTATGTAATTATCCTGAAAAACTTACGAAATCATGCACCGATGCGAGTGTCATAATCTATGAAGGTAATTGGGGTTCTTTTGAATATAATATTAATACATGAGAGGAATTTTGATGTCCTCTATCACAAAGTTCAGGACAATCAAGCAACAAGGAATATGCCAGGAGTAAGGTAGGAGGTGATCCATCTTCACCTTTCGGAACCGAAAGCACCTAACATGGGCCACCACCTTCACTGATCTCTGGACATCAAATTGATTGATATATTTGTACATCTATATCGATATGGATGTAGGGAATAAGTTTCTATGTAATTTTAATGCCTGTGCCTTTTTTTTTTTTCTTTCCTGCTTTTTCTGGGTAAAGACTTCATGTCGGCTTTTAGCACAGACTATATGCAGATCGTAATGAAATTAAATTACATACAGGCAGAAAGAGGCCCCATCGAATTGCCTTTAATCTTCTTTCAAGTTGCGGTTCTATCGCATCTACCTCATTAATTTACGAAGCATGTCAATCCTAACTTGAATATATACACACACACACACATAATCATGCCTTTGATCACCAAATCTATAGGACAAACCTCATGTTTTCTGGGCATTCATTATTTTCCGGTCTAAACTCTAAACAACCTCACACAGATGCACAGAAATTTTAAGGGGGGGGAGAGAGAGAGAGAGAGGTAACCATGTAATGAAGAAGATCTTGCTCTTCTGGCATTTGTCGACGGTGACAAAGTCGAAGTCGAAGACGGCATAGCGGCAGTCGTCGATGGGGAGGGAAGCGGCAAGGTCTTCATATCCCTCGCCAGGACCGCCCACCTTGTCCACCATCACAGCTCTGGACCCCTCGTCGATCTTGTACACGATGTATCGGTGCACCTTTTTCCACTTCATTTCCATGAACGACCGCTGGCACTCCTCCTTTACGCTCATCCCCTCCGTCGCCTGCCATCACAATTAAATTCAATAGAAGAACACACAAAAGGAAGAAGAAGGTGGTGTTGCTGATGTTGATTGGTATTACCATCTTGAAAGCCATAGCCATGGTTGCAGTGGGGGTTGTGGAGAGCTTCTGCTATGTCCTCTCCTCGTTGGCCTTTGGGATGTGGAGGCTCGGGAATATTAAGTAGACCTGAACTTTTCAGAGTTGCCCTTGCCCTTCATCTAAATTACACGATTTTTTTTTTTTTTTTTTGCCAGTAAGATGGTATAATTACACAGTCCTAGTATGGATACCGCACACCAATTGGTTAACGCAACTGGGAGAGGGCGCACCACCAAGAGGAACATGCAGATCACCGAGCCAACGTGGTTCCTAATACGAGAAACAACCCAATCTACGGTACTATTCATCTTTCTCTAGATACGAGTTGCCCTAAATACTACATATATAGGCTTTAATTCAATGTATAGTAGGAGAAAAAGTGGCTAGGAGAGATACGATAAAGTCTTATTTCGCTGTATGGTCGGGGAAAATGTTAACTAGCTAGGACAAATATGGTTGATCTCATTTGGGCCCATCACTGCTTTAGATGGTGGGTGGGTTCGCTGGTTATCAATCAATAAGTTTCTTTTTGGGAGGTGTGGGTTGATCGAATGTTTTTTTTTTTTCCTTTAAAATATATATAATGATACTTTTAGGCTGAAATAAAGAAAACCAACAAGATTGTAGAGAGAGAGAGAGAGAGAGAGTAAAATGAGGTTTATGGTGGAATCATATTCACAAAGCAATATACTAAAGCACGGGATAAATAACAACCCAGTAGTTATTTGTTCTCACATTTGCAAATCTTAAAGAAGGGCTAGTTCCCCTCCATCACCTACATGTACCTAGATCTGGATTCCGAGCCTAGTGCATATATGTGCGGTTTCGTTTCTTAAACATTCTAAAAGTGGGTCAACCATGCTTTAACCATCCAACATGGCCATAAGGCCATAATTAGAACTCCATGTCACCAATTCCGTACGTCAATGGTACAACTCTTACATATCGGGAAATGGGATTGCTTTGTGTACAACCCGTCGATCGGAGGCTGGTCCCAGTCTTGGATCCTGCAGCTAGCCTCGTTTCATCCTCGAGTTCCGTTCCATTCTTTGCTTGGAAGGAAAGACTTCAGTGATTGCACCAAAGACGGAGCACGGGGACGGTGACCTTTAGACTCCAAGTGGCTTCTCATAGATACACCTAAAGCAAACTAGGGATGTAATGACTAAAATAGTGGAGAGGCCGTAGGCGAAGATGGTGGGTGGGTGGCACATAGTTCGTACGTTGGGCAACTGTTGGAAAGTTCAAGAAGAAAGCTTTTTAGGACAATAGACATTAGTTTACTGGATTATGTTTATGTTTATGTTGTAGTTCTTCACCCAGTCTAGTAATCGAGATGCAGGTCCCTATGTGTTAATTTGTATGGGGAAAAGGTGGCAACCACCGCGTGAAATGGCGGTTCGTAGAAACATTGTGATCACTAATAAGCTGAGTATGGTGCAAGTGGGAAAAAGGGGAGGCCCTTGCTTTCATGTCCAAGAACTTTGTCAAATGCACGAATTAAATTAGTCATTTTTCAGTATAAAGTTTCTATGGACATTCCGTTACTCAGGACTGGTTGGTCATGGCCTCATGGGACGATTTTTTCCATGGTTCGAATCTTTTCACCAAAGAACAATTGACTAGCTGGTTAATTTACCACCGAGATGTAACTAAGGGGTGCATGTTTTAGACACAGTAAAAAATGATGTGCTCAAAAAACTCTGTAAGTAAATAGGTTTATGGGGAATAGTCCATTTAGATTTAGTTGCATTAGTTGCTTGATCTTTTAGGGCAAGGAGACGGTGGATGATGACCGTATGGCTACGAAAATGATATTTATATAATATTTATAGATGCTGACAAACCTTTTTATGTATAAGGATTTTATTCAAAAAAAAAATTTGTTGCCTTGAAGATTTTACTGATCGAGTCTCGTCAGGTGACGTCTACTTTAGGGTACTCATATTGGAGGTATGCGAGAGAATGGAACGATGCATGTGATCGGAAAAATGAAAGATTGCAATCTCCCATCTTTCTACAAAACTGCTCCACTAAAAGCTTTGGCTGGCACGCTTTGGGAAAATAGACATGGAATTTGGCATTAGTATTTATTCGCACCGGAAATAAAACGGTTAAGGTGCAAATCCAAATTCGAGGATCTGGCTCCAAAAACTTTTCCGCTTTAGATGGCAGCGATTTGTACGAGAGATCGGACCACTGAATCCGATTTTTTTTTGAAAAAATAAAACAGATCTCGATCTTAGTAAAATTAATTCTTCTTCCAAGGAAGCTTAGAGATCAAGTAATAAACAATCGGTGCAATTTTAGAAAGAACCAGCAAGACCCGTCCACCATAAGAAGGTGGAAGAGAGAAACCAAAAGCACGAGGAGGCTTTTAAACAATAGTAGTGAGTATTCTGCCGAGATTCATTGCCAACTTCAAATTCAACTAATATTTTATTTTTAATGAATTATTAGTTTTAATAATTTTAAAATTTTATTTGTAATACTTTTATATTTATTTTTTTAAAGATTATTAAAATTTATATTCTAATAAATTTTTAATTTATAAATTTATATAGAAGTCAAACTTTCATTCATATGATGCTTTATTTGAAAGAACTTTGATTTCTCCTTAGTATATAGAGAATGGTGGAATCATTATGGTGGAAAGAAAGAGAGATGAGAGATTATTTATTCTTGTCGAGACTCTTTTGTGAGGAGTTTGAGATTTTAGTATTTATTCTTCTTCAAATAAATTTTTTTTTTCTTTCATAATTATTTTTTTCATGATTTTCTACATATATAAATATGTTTTTGTTTGATGTTTATTTTGAATCTTGGATTAGCATGATCGATCTACTACGCATAGTATACTGTTCTACATGGTATCAGAACTAAGGTCCTCAGATTAGTTGCTTATGTAGTTATGGCTCTACATGATATCAGAGCCATAGGCTTTGAGATTGGTTGAACGGTTTGCAACTTCGATCAGATTTATTCGGAGCACTTTTTTTTTTTAAGCGGCAACTTGATTTTTGGTAGTTCTCGTGTTTGTAGCTCGTTGTAGTTGAAAAGTTTTCAGTAATTCATTTTATGATGGTACAAGTATATGGACTCTTATTTGGTGATTCAAGAGATGAATGATAATGGTCGATACTATTATTATCTCTATTAATGGGTTTACTTATGAGATGCCTAATCGTACTAACATCAATATGGCTGCTTTTACTATTATCACTTCTCTTCGTTAGTTGAACAATACATGATATTTATATTGGAAGACTCTTGTTAGGTCTTATTTGAAATGTCAAGATTTACGGGATATTTTGAATGAGTCAAAGATGATGCCAATAGATGAGATTATGAGAAGAAAATAAAATTTGAAATCCAAAAATATGACATCAATTCTTCAAATTTCAGTTGATAAAAAAAAATTTCTCCATATTCAAGATATAAAAGGAGCTGAAGGAAGCATGGAATATATTTATGGCCGTCCACTTAAATTAATGCAAGATTAGACATCCCAAATGAAAATTATCCAAAGAATGGATTCCGGTTCCAAGCTTTTCCAAAGATCTAAAAAGGAACAAAGTTGATTTAAAGATGAAGACTTGAAACAGAGAGACATTGATTAGATAGAGTTGGAGCGACTTCTAAAAACTTAGAGTATGACAAAATTGATTAGCTTGAGGATGAGAATATCGAGTAGGAGAAGTTTGATCAGATAGCTATAGTCTCCAGTTCAGGAAGAATCCTCTAATTTTGAAATTACTTAGGAAGAGTTAAAGAATGCTACAGTTGATCTGATTATGGAAATATGTATTAAAGAATTAAATCATGTAAAAGACTTCTATATTGAAGCTATACAAGATCTGCATGTTTCTTATGGAGACTTAGTTAGTTATGAAGATGAAAAATTGATTAATTTTAAAGTAACTTCGGAGATTAAGGAACAAGAAAATATACTCGATGAAAATGATTCTTATTGTGTCTTGATATCGGTTGATTTTGAAGCTACTCCAAAATTCAAGCTATTAGAAGACTATACATAAAGATTTGATTCCATATATTAAAGCCAACTAAAAGCAAATATTTAAAGAATATGGCTAAAATTTTATTTTTGATTTTACTTATGTGTAGGTAATAGCTGATGCTCATGGTTATTGCAACCAATAATTTGATGTTTGTTGGGATGAGTTGGATGCTCGAAGGAGTCTCGACATCGTGATTGTGGAGTTAATGCTAAGAGGAAGTACTGTTGGACATTATCGCCTTCAACATATGCATCTATTAGGATAAGTCAATAAAAGAATTATTATTCGAGCCAATAAAGAAGTTTTTTTATTTAATTATTAGTTCAACAAGTTATAGACGTTTTATGACATCGATAATTTTAGCATTGTTGGCATAGAGTTTTCAATGGGGGAGAGTATTAAGATTCATTGTTAAGTCTAAATTCAACTAGGATTTTATTTTTAATTGATCATTAATTTTAATAATTTTAAGATTATATTTCTAGTGTTGCTCTATTTAATTATTTTTTTTTAAATTATTATTATAATTTATATTCTGGTGGATCTTTGGTTTTTGAGTTCACGTGGAAATCAAACTTTCACCCATATTGTACTCTATTTAAAAAAATTTTTAGTATCTTCTTGTTATATAGAGAACTGTATGGAAGATGGTGGAACTGTTGTAGTGGAAAGAAGAGATTATTTGTATAGAAATCTTCATAAGATTTTAATTTTTATTTTTTTAAATAAATAAATAAATTTATTTATAATTATATTTTTTTCATAATTTTTTATATATATAAATATTTTTTATTTAATATTTATTTGATCAATTTACTCTGCATAGCATGCCGTCCTACGTATCGGTCCATCCAATAATGACTGCTAGAAGACACTGGCGCGGTGGGTGTCAGAATTATTGTTAGGTGTTGGTCGAAAGGAATCGGAGGATAAGCTTTAGCTTGCACAGAGGCTGGCATCCTACAAACGCTAGAAGCCTAAACGCTGCTGTGAGCAGCAAAAGAGTGGATGCAGGAGGACGAAGGAACCTATACGGTCCCTACCGGTCCCTTGGTGTCACGCATTGGGCGAGCAGGGACGAACGAATCTATGAATTCGAAAGAAGCCACCCGGACCCACTTGTCTCCACCTGCTACAACTGTTAATAATTTTGGCGTCCACATAAAGTTTGTAGATTTAGTTATTTCCACCTTCGTATTAAGAGTTTCACCATCTCCATCATCTTTCTCGCAGCAGTTCCAAAATTTGGACATCAGTGGCTCTGTCTCGTGTGTGTCTGTGGATGACACACAGTCCCCTTTTCAACCAATTTGCAAAAGAACTGCTTAAGACGATAGCTACTGTTCCATGACCGTGACATGGAGCCATGAATCAAATCGAACAGCCTTCATGTGTCACGCGACCACCACTTGGAAGGAACCTGCAAAATAAATCGTGCCTGGGAAGGACAAAATGTTCCCCTTTCTGGTTGTAGGATGGGAAGACCGGTCCAGGCGAGATGTTTGGGGAAGCTGAGAATAGCCCGCTCCCATTTTAGTTGGTTAAAATTATAATAATTATTGATACAGAATTTGATCGTCATCGAAATTCATTGGAGTGGAGGCCGATGAGATCGCCGTCAGAAACCTGCAAAATAAAGTTCCGTTCGGAGTCGATGGAGGGTGACTCCGATAGGACCCTCCGACGATCAAGTCAGCTCTGACCAATAAAAATGGAGTGTTCGAGAATGATTTCCGCAGAGCTTAGAGATGAAGAGGAGATCTTAGAGATCAGAGAGATTAGGATTAGAATTAGCGTATCTGGAGGGTTCTTATTATAGCGGAGCTTGATGATGACAGCTGTAGCCGCATGCTGATGGGCCGCTCGAGGTCCGGCGGAGCCAGTCTCACGGAAAGGTGCCGTCTGCAATGGGTTGATGGTGACAGTCATCGCCGCCTGATAGCAGGTCGCTGTCGCTTGTGGCGGACTGATGGTGATGGCTGCAACTATCTTGATATTGAGCCGCTCGGGGCCGTATGAAGGATTGAAGGACTTCGACGTGTGCCCATTTTGGAGAAGTTCGGACTCCTGAAGAGGAAGCTCGGAAGGAGTTGGGCTCCCATAGGTGTCTAGGTGGAGGTGCGCGGCTAAGGCTCGGCCGCTGAAAAATTCGGTAGGAGCTCGGTCGGCGAGAAGTCCGGCCCTTGAAGAAATCCGACCGAAGAGAAAGCTTGGAGGGAGTTCGACTCCCGCAGGCGCCTGGCTGGAACGACGTGGAGAGAGTTCAGCTCTTGCGGAAGTTTGACTGAAGCTCGACGGTTGAGTTCGGCTAAAGCCCGGCTGCTGGGAGTCCAAGGAGCTCGGCCGCTAAGTAGCTCGGTCGGTTGAAGGGATTCGATCCGGACGCTGGGAGTCTGAAGGAGCTCGACGGCTGAAGAGTCCGAAGGAGCTCGGCCGCTAAGTAGTTCGGCCGACTGAACGGGTTCGAAGAAGTTCGGCCGCTGGGGGTTCGGCTAAAGCTCGGTTGCTGGGCGTCCAAGAAGCTCGGCCGCTAAGTAGTTCGACCGACTGTAAGGATTTGGTTAAGACCCATCTGCTGAAGCTCTTCCGCGGCATCGGGGCAGTCCAAGGAGCGAGCCCGAAGTGCTCGGTCTGTGAAGGGATTCGATCCGGACGCTGGATCTGTAGAGAGCTGCGACTGCTGAGCTCCTCGTGGGAGCTCGAGGCCGGGCGCCGAAGAGTATCTCTAACCGGCCGCAGACTGACGGGTCCGAAAGTCGGCCGCTGGTTCGAGCTAAAGGGCGCGGTTGCGAGGTTGTCTCATCTCGAGCCGGCCCGGGTGTTTCGTCCTGACTGTTAAAGGATTTGGTAAAGACCCATCTGCGGCCTGTCCGCGGGCTTACTTGTTGCATTAGCTAAGCTTCGGCCGATGTTCGCTTCACTCGCTCGAGGAGAGTGCTATCCTAGCCACTGTCGGTTAAAGCTCCAGAGGTTCCGCAGTCAACTCGAGGGAGATCTTATCCAACAAGGTTGATGCGGGCCGCTGTTATGATCAAGTTGAGATCCGTTCCATACATTGGGTTTGTGGGGGCACACTTTATCTCTAACCGTCTCCCCACCCATGTCCGGTCACTCCTTCGACTTTGCCAGATGTTAGGGAGGTTCTCTCCCTATTCAATCTGGTGCACATAGGTTGTCATCCGCGCCTTCTCTCCCCGAGTTGAATTGAAGCCTTCGATTGTCTCGCATTGATATGATCCTCTCTATTCCGACGGCTGAAAGGCGGCTCTCCGTCGGTGCCTCGGTCGCTCTCGTCCTTTAAGGAATGAGTTTAACTTGCTCGCTGAGGTTCTCCTCCAGTCACTCGAGGAGCCACTTATGTCTTTCCGAGGTGAACGAGCCCTCGTTTTGGCCACATTAGGAGAGGTTCTTTCTCTTGTCCTAAATGGGCTGGGGGCACATACGGACCACCGTAACGCCCTTTCCTCCGTTCTTCTTTGTTATAGACGAGGCCTTCGACTGGCGTTAGGACAAATTCGCTTTCTTTCTCTTAAGGTGTACGAGCACATTCGGCGTCCGTCCGTCTCCCCCCATCCGTGAGGTGAACGAAGGCCTTGCTCTGCGGGAAGAATCTTATCTCTTTTCTTGGTGCCAGGATCGATCTGGGCAGAGATCTAAGTCTCTGCATCCGACGTTATGGTCTTTGATCTTGCTCGTGTTGAGGAACGTAGACGAGGTCCTCCTGTCCTAACATGGTGACTATTGACTGTTTCTTTCCTGCCATCGCATAGTTTTTGCATCCAGAAATAATATTATTGGAAGGAAAGAATTTTACCGAAGGGAAGTTACGGGCAGCACATCCCCATTTCAAGGTCGTGGGAGCGTTGCTTCTCCAGGTTCTCTCCGACAGTAAGTCCTGGGCCGGACGACCTCCTCTATCTCATGCTGGCCTTCTTAATTTGGAGTAAGCTCTTGGCTTTGTCACTGGAAGACGACGAATCGCCGATGTACCAAGCTCCTCTCCGAAGTAACGTTGATGACGCCGTGAGGTGGCCGACCTTATCATTTCTAGTTACGACAGCATCCTTGGCCGATCTTCTCGTTGTCATTTCTGGCCGACGTTGAAGGAATTTACCTGGCCGCCCCTTTCTAACGAGCTTCTCAATTTCGTCTTGGAGCTGCATGCATTTCTCAGTGTCGTGGCCATGGTTGCGATGGTAGAGGCAGTACTTGCGATGGTAGATGGAACCGTAACCCTTTTGGTCTTGGCAGCTGGTTCTTAACTTCCGTGAGAATTTGAGTTTGAGGAGCGTTGAGGGGGGCGCAGTCGCGGAACCTTTCGGGAGGAGGACTTCTTCGCTCCCTTCTATCTGGGATTCCTTGGTGGCGAGCTCGAAAAGTTCGGGCCTTGTGCTGTGGAGGTCGTAAGCGCGGTCGAACTTCATTCCGTCCTTTTGTGAAACCTGCGGGAGAACTTCATGCCCCTTTGTCGGAGCTTTCTTGGAGTCATACTCGAGAGGGAGTCCTCGCTTGCCCTAGGGCGGTCATGAGCGCGGTCGAACTTCATCTCATCTCCTGTGAAATCTTCCTTGGTGACATACCCGAGCGGGAGTTCGGCCTCACTTGCGCCGAACTTCATTCCGATGGTGAGGTTTGAGGGAGGAATTCGGCCTCACTTGCGCCGAACTTCATTCCGATGATGAGCTTCGAGGTGGAGTTTGGCCTCACTTGCATCGAACTTCATTCCACAGGAGAACTTCATTCCGCCCTCGCCTGCACCGAACTTCATTCCGCTTTTCCACGAAAGCTTCCATGGGAGGACTTCACGCCCCTTTGTCGGGGCTTCCTCGATGATGAGGTTCGAGGTGGAGTTCGGCCTCACTTGCGCCGAACTTCATTCCGCTGGAGAACTTCATTTCGCCCTCGCTTGCGCTGAACTTCCTACTTCTTTTGTCCGGACTTCCTTGACGACGAGCTCGAGGGGGAGCTCGGCTTTCCTTGCGCTGCCGAACTTCATTCCGCTTTCCCACGAGACTCTCCACGGGAGAACTTCCTACTTCTTTTGTCCGGACTTTCTTGACGATGAGCTTGAGGGGGAGCTCGGCTTTGCTCGCCCAAACTTCATTCTACCTCCTGTGAATCCTTTGTAGGGGGGTTTCATTGATGACATACTCAAGAGAAAGTTCGGCCTTGCTTGCGTCGAACTTCACTCCACCCTCCGATGAAGCTTTCGCCGAGAGGACTTCATATTCTTTTGTCGGGGCTTCCTTGGTGGCGAGCTCGAGGTGAAGTTCGGCCTTGCTTGCGTCGGACTTCATTCCGCCTCCTTGGACGCGGTCGAACTTCATTCCGCCTCCTTGCAAAACCTTCTCCTGGGGATGTTCATGCCCTCTGTCAGGGCTTCCTCGATGACTAGCTCGAGGGGCAGTTCGGCCTCGCTTGCGCCAAACTTTGTTTCTCTTTCCCGCGAAATCTTCCGCGTGAGAACTTCATGCCCCTTTGTCGGGGCTTTCTTGATGATGAGCTTCGAAGAGAGTTCGGCCTCGGTTGTGCTGGGGAGGTCGTGGATGCGGCCGAACTTTATTCCGCCTCCTTGGATGCGGTCGAACTTCTTTGTGCCTCCTTGGAAAACCTTCTCCCGGGGATGTTCATGCCCCTCTATCGGGGCTTCCTCGATGACTGGCTCGAGGGGGAGTTTGGCCTCGCTTGCGCCGAACTTCGTTTCTCTTTTCCGCGAAACCTTCCATGGGAGAACTTCATGCCCCTTTGTCGGGGCTTCCTTGATGATGAGCTTTGAGGGGGAGTTCGGCCTCGCTTGCGCTGCCAAACTTCGTTCCGCCTCCTTATGAGACCTTCTGTGGGAGAACTCCTACTCTTCGATTAGTATGCCCGAATGCTCTTCCTTAAGGTCGGTTCCCCGCGTTCTTATGGTGGGTTTGCCGGTAAAGTCTCCGTCGGAGTTTGTCGCACGGCCAGCATAATCTTGGCGGGGCCATGAACCCGACCAGCGGGTTGAGCTGCTCCACGTCTGCGGTGGCCTCGTGTGGAACCTGGGCTGCCGAGGCTGAAACGGGAGCAGACAGATCTAGATGGGATTGGGCCGTGGCGGCCGTCGAGCGTCGAGTCGAGTCGAAGGTCTCCTGGGAGGCACTTTCTCTTCGAAAAAGAACTCTAGTGAGGAAGAACAAAGATCTCCGGAGAGGGAAGAGAGAAATCGTTGCCGAGCACTCCTTTAAGAACAAGAAAACCTCGCAAGTTCGAGCCCTTCCTCTAGCGCCAATCTGTTGACGCAGAATCTGGTCATCGCTGGAATCCGCTGGAGTAGAGACCGATGAGATCGCCGTTGGGGACCTGCAAAACAAAGTCCCATCCGGAGCCGATGGGGGGTGGCTCCGGTAGGA
Source organism: Cocos nucifera (assembly GCA_006176705.1). Lineage (NCBI taxonomy): Eukaryota > Viridiplantae > Streptophyta > Magnoliopsida > Arecales > Arecaceae > Cocos > Cocos nucifera. The sequence goes on along the minus strand of QRFJ01000026.1, from coordinate 2,310,255 downwards.
CCCTCCGATGATCAAGTCAGCTCTGGCCAACAGGAATGGAGTGCTCGAAAATGATTTCCGCAGAGCTTAGAGATGAAGAGAAGATCTTAGAGATCAGAGAGATTAGGATTAGCAGTGTATCTGGAGCATCCTTTTTATGGAGAATATAGCTTAGCTGCATGCTGGCGGCCGCTTGGAGGTCCAGACGAGCCAGTCTCACGAGAAGGTGCCGTCTGCAGCGGGTTAGTGAGACCATCATGCCTGATAGCGGATCGCTGTCGAACGACGGACTGACGAAACTCGACGGTGAGTCGGCTAAAGTCCGACTGCTGAAGAAGTCCAAAGTAGCCACCCTGAAGGTAGCTGGAACCGAGAAAGGGATCTGAGTCCGAATGGAAACGTAAATAGTTCTCCGGCTCGGATGAAGATTCGCCACGATTCGGACGAAGCTGAAGAAGGCTCGACCGCTAGTAATCGATCGACAAGGAGCTGGAACCGCAAGTAAAGTTCGATTCGACTGTAAGGAATTATAAGACACCGTCGTTTGAAGCTCTTCCGCGCACTCTGCGAAGCTCTTCCGACTACTGATTGGCTGATCTCGCAATACTAGACTTCGACGAAACCAGGAAGGCCCAAACGGAGGAGCAAACGAAGATCCAGTTTGACGGCGAGCATAACTGCAGAGATGGCGGCCCAACGGAAAGGGGTGACCGATAAGGAAAGAAGCGAATGCTGTGGGTGGGAAAACCGGTGGTAACCATTGTTTTTTCTCCCAGTCTCACGTACTTTATTAATCGTTGCACGGTCGGGTTTGAAAGAAGATTGGTTGACGCGATTTTTTTTAAAAAAAACCTTCTTACCAATCTAAATTTTTCAGAAGTTTCATTTTCAAAATTTTAGACCTAAATTCTCTCTCCCCGGGTCCCTGTAATATAAGAAAGAAGTATTGGAACAAAATAGCGGCTTGCAAGAAGGCGAATGGACCTAGAGCTTGCTCGTAACTGATAAAGCTAGAATTTCCTGCAGACCAGCAGTCGACCACGCCCATGTGAAGCTAATAATGCCAACAGCGTGTCACACCTCAACATATCTATTGAGTTCCAAATTGACAAAATCCTGTTCTCAAGTCTCAATATGGCATGAAGCTTTTCACGTCAGAATGGTTTTAACTGAATTAACATAAAGAACAGGTCCGTGGAAACAAAATGCTTGCTCCAGTTGACAGGCCACAGCTAGCCTCCAAAAAAATGTCTTTTTGCCGGGCTCAAGTGAATAGCATGCTTCCTTTAATCCATGATCACAACTATTGACCTGTTGCTACTGGTCATAACAAAGTCCCGGTGACTGACCTGCAACAAAGGAACGAATCATTTGTTATACGAGCGCCAACGGTTTGAATAGCTCGGGAAAAAAGCATAAACATGGAGAAAGCAGGTAGATGAATAGCTTGTCAATAAGCAAAATGAATAAGAGAAAGATGTCAGATCACTCATGATTTATATGAATACGAATAGAACTGAAAGATAGCTGTCAATACTGATAGGGTTATCAAGCAGGTGATGTATGGGAAAAATTACCTAAACTGTGACCATCCAAATGAAAACTCAATCAAAGGAAATATTAGGAGCCAAAAGATTCACCTAAATAATAGAATGCCGCCTAAGGAATAACAGAGGGTAGGCAATGTTTCTAGTGAACAAAAGAAAAAAAATGGTGAGCTGTATCCACATTTAAGAAAGTAGACTAAAAGAACTAAACCATGCTTTGTGACCAGCAGCTTATACATCAAATGTTACCTTGGAGAACAGCAGGCACGAGCAGACTATAGGAAATCACTTACCATCACCCTCATTTCTGCTATCCATTTTTTTGCTGGGAACTTGTTGATGGATGGGCAAAGACTGTTTATGTAAGTGAATAAGCATTTGAATTGATTATCTTTCAATATTTGCACTGTGAGATAAATTTTGAGGATAATATTTGATAATTGATATAATGCAGGATCGCTATAATATGCTTAAGGAGCAAATGTCTTAGCTACAAGAGGGATGCAGTGAGCATTTCTGCTATGGATGAAAGACAACTTTGGTATGAGGTTGTTGGGGAGGAGAAGAAGCATAGAGTATATGAAGTGGGTTCTCGGGCATTTGCTTTCTATCCTCATTCATCTTACGAATCATCCTCAGCTACATCATCTCGCATGCATTCAGAAGTATTGGAGGATGAGCTTCAAATGCTGAGAGAGAAATTGACAGAGCAGAATCAATAGCTGACTATTGCTATATTAAAGGAGCAAAATGAGGAGCGAAATAATAGAGAGCAGAGGTTGCAAGATCGAATGCACCAGATGGAGGAGATAATGCAATGGGTGATGAGCGCTCTAAGTTTATATCTCCAGATCTAGATACTCCACCAGATGATGTTGATGAAGATGATGATGATGATAATTAGATTTTAGATTTTTCTTTTACTAGACTATTTGATGTATTTGGATTTTAATGCTATATTATATCTATTAACAGTTAGTAAAATATACTTTTTATTGACATTTAGTAAAATATACTTTTTATCATATTTAGTTTTTCAAATTAAACATTGGATATAAAATATAGGATTAAATAAAAAATTTATAAATAAAAAAAAAATATTTTTTTTATTTCTATAAATTTAGAAATGGAATAGAAACGGAATTTCATTTTTGATTAGAAATGGATTAGCAATTGAACCTATTTTCATTTCTAAATAGAAACCAAAATAAATTCCATTTCAAATTAGAAACAAAAATATTTTCCATTGCTAATTTGAAATGGATAACATTTTCATTTTTATTTAGAAATAAAATTTTTATTTTTAATTAAAAATAAAATAGAAATAGAATATTTTATGTCTGTTTAGCAATGGAATCTTGATCCATTTCAAATTAGCAACAGTAATATTTTCATTTCACATTAGCAATGGAAAAGTATTTTGTTGCTAATTTGAAATAGAATTATTTTCATTGCAAATTTGAAACAGAAAGGATTCCGTTGCTAATCCATTTGTAAATTTAGAAACAGACACAAAATATCCATTTCTGATGATTTAGCAACGAGATAAATAGAAATAGAATTTTTTCATTTCTATTTCATTGCTAAATATATTTAGCAATGGAATTCACTTATTTAAAAATAGATTTTTTTATTTCTAATTTTAGTTTTTCTTGTAGTGGTTGATGGAGATTTCTTCCTTCATTTATTTGATTTGGAGTCCGAGGAAGAATGTAAGTTCATCCATCATACTTATCTTGAACTCCTCTTGCATGAGCTTAGTAAAGTCTTGATATAAAATTTTATTAGTAGACCTAAATATGATATCATCAACATAGGTTTATATTACTAAAATATCATCATGATTTTTTTTAATAAAAAGAGTAGTATCAATATTTCTTCTTAAAAATTTATTAAGTAAAATCTTACTTAGTCTTTCATACCAAGCTCTAGGTGCTTGTTTCAATCTATATAGTGCTTTGTTCAATTTGAAAATATGGTTAGGAAAGATATGATTTTCAAAGTTAGAAGGTTGTTCTATATATACTTCTTCAGTAGTATATCCATTTAGAAAAATACTTTTGATATCCATTTGAAATAAGTTAAAATTCATAAAGTAAGCATAAGCAAGCAAGAGTCTAATGACTTCTAATCTAGCAACTGATGCAAAGATTTCATCAAAATTAATTATCTTTTCTTGATTATATCCCTTTATTACCAATCTTGCTTTATTTCTAATTATATTTTTATTTTCATCCAACTTATTTATATATACCTATTTAGTATCAATTATGGGATGATTTATAGGTCTTGATATTAAGGTCCATACATTATTTCTCTTAAAATGATTAAACTCTTCTTACATTGCATTAATCAAATTATAGTTTTTTCCAGTTTCATCTATAATTTTAGGTTCAAAATATGAGATAAATGCAAAGTGATTACATACATCTCTAAGTGAAGAATGAGTTCTTACCCCATATGTAGGATCACCAATAGTTAGCTCTTTAGGATGATTGTGATCATACCTCCATTCTCTTGGAAGATCATTTGTATCTTAAAGTTGTTTTTATAGATTTTGTTGTTCTTCACCTTCATTCTCATATTTGTCCTCATTTTTTTTTTTTATTTTGGATTGTTGAGTCCTTTAGGGTGACCTCATTCATCCTTTCTATAAGAGAACCTGCATCATCAATACCTTCACTCTTCCTTAATGGAAGATCATTAGTCTCATCAAATACTACATGCATTGATTCTTCTACTACTTAAGTTCTTTTATTAAAAACTCTAAAGGCTTTACTAGAAGAAGAATAACTAAGAAGATAGCTTCATCAGATTTTGCATCAAATTTTTTTAATCTTTCTTTACCATTATTTAAAATAAAACATCGGCAACCAAAAATATGAAAATATATAATATTTGGTTTTCTTCCTTTTGAAAGTTCATAAGATATTTTCTTTAAAATGGGTCTAATTAGGGCATGGTTTAAAATATAACATGCCATTTTAATTGCTTCCACCCAAAAGTATCTTAGAAGATTATTTTCATTTAGCATGGTACAGGCCATTTCTTTAAGAGTTCTATTTTTTTTTTTTACTATCCCATTTTGTTGGGATATCTTAGATGCTGAAAATTTATGATCTATGCATTTTTCATCATAAATTATTTTAAAATCTTAGTTTTTAAATTTGATTTCATGATCACTTTGAATATTTTGAATTAAATTTTTTTTATTTATAATTTTTTGATAAAACTTTGAGAAAATATGAAATTTTTCATCCTTATGTGCTAAAAAAAAATTCATATAAAAAGTGAGAAATCATCGATAATTATAAAGCCATATCATTTTTCACTTAAGCTAGTAGTTCTTGTAGGTCCATATAAATCCATATGTAATAGTTCTAATGGCCTAAAAGTTGAAACTATATTTTTATATTTGAATAAAACTTTAGTTTGCTTACCTAGTTGGCATGCATCATAAATCTTATGTTTTTCAAAATTTAATTTGAGTAAGCTAGTAACTAACTCCTTTTTGATGAGTTTTGAAAGAGAATGCATAGTTATATATGTAAGCCTATGGTACCAAAGTCAACTAGTCTTATTAATTTTGGCATTCATGGCTACTAAACATTGCATGTTTATCATGAAAAAGATCATTCAAATCTACCATATAAATATTACCATGCCTATGCCTAACAATTATAATGCCATCATTATTGGAACTAGTTACAATGCATAATGAAGATTAAAAAATAACTTTATAATCTTTATCACAAAATTGACTAATGTTTAAAATATTATATTTAAGACTATCTACTAATAAAATATTTTCAATATATTTGGAGGGAGTGATATCAATGTTATCTATATCAATGATTTTTTCTTTGCCATTATCTCCAAAGGTGACCATCCCTTCATTCTTTGCATTGTGTGATGAATTGAGACTCATCACCAGTCATGTATCTTGAACACCCACTATCAAGATATCATTTTTTATTTATTCCTTCCTTGGGATGCAGGACAAACCTCATTTTCATGTGCCATAAGACACAAGTTGGCTTCTTCATTTTGGAGCTTGAGTCATCGCTATCACTCTATGTAGCCACCATAGCCTTTTTCTTGAGTTTCTTAGGGGCCTTCTTGAGTTGAGAATATTCAGATCTAAAGTACCCCAATTTCTTACATTCGTAGAACATAAGGGGCTGCTCTCATAGCATATAAGGAGCTGCTCTTTATTCTTCTTCTTGCTATGCTCTCCTTTTATTTGTGGCCTTCTCATTTCTTTTTTTCTTTTTTTCAAAAATCTCTTGAATTTTCTAGTGATGAGGGCCAATTCTTCATTTTGTTTATCATTTTCAGTTTGATCGAATTCCTCCTCTTATTGAGTAGTGGATTTGAGGGTGATTGTTTTCTTCCTCTTGACATCTTGTTCATGATGTTGTTTCATACTTAGCTCATGTGTCATGAATGGTCTTAGAAGCTCTTTCAAAGATAAGGCATTCAAATCCTTTGCTTCTTGAATTATGGTGACCTTGGCTTTCCAAGTTCTTCGTAGAGATCTAAGAATCTTTCTTATAAGATTACTATTATAGTAGGATTTATCAAGACTCTTAAGATCATTTATAATATCTGTAAAGTGAGTAAATATTTCAGTTATTGATTCATCATGCTCTATTTTAAAGAGTTCATATTTATACATAAGCATGTTGATTTTTGACTCTTTAACTTGGTTGGTACCTTGATGAGTCACTTCTAACCTATCCCATATTTCTTTAGCTGATATACAAGTTGAAATACAATTAAATTTATTTTCATCTAATGCATAATATAAAATATTAATGGTTTTAGCATTGAACTGAGCCATTTTCTTATCGACCTCATCCCATTCCTTTTTGGGTTTGGTTGATTCCACGCTATCAATTAATTTAGTGGGTATATGTAGTCCATTTACTATGATACTCCACATATTATAGTTGAGAGCTTAAATGAAGATTTTTATCCAAGTTTTTCAATAGGTGTAATTCGATTCATTAAAAAGTAAAGGTTAGTTTGTGGACTTTTTCTTAGGTAGTGAAGCACCTACTTGAGTTGCTATTAATCTTTGGCTTTAGATGGCTAAATCAAGAAGAGCTAGAATACCAGACTCTGATACTACTTATTGCCCAGCTATGCAACCCAAGAGAGGAGGGTGAATTAGATTTTTAAAAATTTTAAGTAAAGTGTGAATGACAAAGATTATAAAAAAGTAAAGAAGCAATGTGCAGTGGCTATTATGAGCTAAGTAAAGAAATAAAAAGTAAGTATATAAGAGAATAAAATAATGATGAATCAACACACTACAAACAAGCAAGATTTATAGTGGTTCGATGCCAACCTTATACCTACATCCACTTCCCAAGCTCTTACTTGAAAATTTAAATTCACTAAACATATTCAAAATAAATACAATATCGGTAACCTCTAATCCTAGCTATTTCAAATTAGAACACTTATTTTTCAGGTACAAGGCAATCCAGTATACTCTGATTTAAGGTTTGGATCAATCTTTCCAAGTTTTGGAATTCCCAAAACTTAAAATAAAATAATAAAATTAGAATACAAGTATAATAATAATGAAATACAAGATTAACTTCTTTAATAAGTATAATAGAACTTTAAATATACTTTACATAAGAATGAAGGCTTGAATAAACTTTGGAGAGATGGTTGAGCATGAATTGAATGCTTTTTTACTTGAAAGAAAGTTTTTCACTAGGGCTGAATATGTGCTTATTTTTTTTATGTTTTTCTTCCATTTGAATGCTTTTATATCTTCATTGAGTGCTAGAGAGTGAACAACACCCATTTGTAGCTGTTGGAGAGCTATTAATGAGTATTAAATATAATCAAAATGGACTGAAAAACTATCTGTTATAAAAAATTTTCATCGCAGAGGTTGATCCTAAGATCGTCCTCTGGCCCCTCTATAGTAGAAATAGAAAAGCCAAGTTTTTATATTCTAGCCTACAGAACAATAGAGGTCGACCTTAGGGTCATCTCTTTTGAGCGCGCCAGCCAAAAAATGGCATGCCAATCAATCCATTTCAATAGAGGTTAACCTAAGGGTCGATCCTTTTACTTAAACTTGATTTTTTTTCTATTTTTAACTTTCAAAAATTATGAAATTACCTTTAAAAGATCAAAATTCTTCTCTACTTGCTCTTGAGGCTTCCAAAAATTATTTTTTTAATTTTTAATTTGATAAAATTATGATTTTATCCTTCTTCAATCTTCTTAAATAAACTTAAAAATTTTTATAAAACCTAAAATGCATAATTATTTTTTTTCAAGCCAAACATCATTAGTACTTTTCTTAAATATTTTATAGTCATTAAAATCAATTTTTGGAGCAACAATCTTTTTCTTTTTGATGATGACAAAATATTTGAGCATAAGAAAAAATATAATATGTATGAAGCAATTGAGTAAAAGAACAGCCATTAAGAATTTCATAATTTAAAATACAATAGTGTACAAGAGTATTCAATTTTGATGCAAATTATTTGACTAGTTATCTTAGCACTTTTTAGAAGAGAAGTTTGCAAGACATTAGTTTTATGAAGAAAATTTTAAGACATATAAGATAAAGATGCTTAAGCCATTATATTGAGCAGAATTTTAAAATTTGCCAAGATAATTGAGACAAATTTGAAATTTTGCATTCTAAATAATTTGTTTTGAAATTTATAATTTGAACATTTTGTTTGAAATTTATCTTTTTAAATAATTTGCTTATTACCACTTGGATTATCCCAATCTACGTACATAGACACTATGCTAAAAAGGTTCCACATAAAAAATTTCAAAAAGAGCTATCTATCGATAGGCTATGAAATTACTCTCTCTAAGAAGGATTGTCCAACAACTCCTGAAGAGAAAGAATGTATGAGTAGAATACCATATATCTTGACAGTGGGATCTATCATGTATGTCATAACATGTCCAAGATCAGATATGGTATACTCACTAAAGATAGTCAGTAGATATTAGTCTGATGTGTGTGTGTATATATTTATATCTATGTGTGTATTTACATGTTTAAATATGTATATGTATGTATGTATATGTATAAATATTTATTTATTTACATATTTCTATTTCATTTAGAAGTTTACTACGTGAATTGAACTAAATTGGTCCTTATCCATTGGTGTGTTTTGTTTCTATTCTTCCTATCGCTATCCTCTTTATTTTTGATTTGAAAGCATCTTTTTCTATGAGAGAAAGTCTTACCCCCACGATAATTATGCAGATTGAATATTTGGGATGTTCATAGTTCAAACTCGGACCACTGTACTATAAGTATCTAGACTAGATCCGATTACTCAAGATGCATTAATTAAGATGAGGAACTAGAGTCTTTGATTTCTAAGCTTATGGGAACTTAGAATCTTTGTTTGCCAGCCAGAGGGGTATGACCTTAGCGATAATACATGGTTTACCTTTTTATAGAAATTAGAATTTTCTTAAGTAGAAACAAAGAAGAATGTTTTCACATCAGAACTAACATGGTTAAGTTCCACCATACATCCCTTCTTTCTTTTCCTCTAAGTTCTGCTTCACTTCAAGCACATCTAAACCCTAGAAGACCTTGGTAAACTAGCTTGATCTTCTCTATCAAGGATGGAAATACTATTAAGGGTTTATAAACAAACCCAAATTGTTACCATTGGGACCCTAGATTTACTAGGTTAGTTCCATAATTTTGCTAGCTTTCACCCTTCTATTATAGAAACCCTAGAGGTCCTTGCTTTCGTGAACTCAAATGTCTAAAATTTGGAAATATTTAGCTTTTTCAAACTAGATATCACATCATTCTTATCTATTCAAGATATGTCGATCCAAATCCATGATTCTAATGAGCACATTCGAGTCCAAACTTGGCATATCTACATAAGACCAAGCAATAACTTTGATGGTGCTATGAGATCTTATTACATTTCTAGATAAAATGAGATTCCAATTTGGGTCATCTTCAAGTTGTCAGGTTTCTCCCAACGTTCAAACTTTTGATGTTTTCATGAGAAAATATAACTATCATTTTGTGAGAACTGGCTCTTTTGGCGTGAAGTCGGCAAATCCCATTAACTTCACTGGAGCTCAAAAAAAATATATTCAGAATAAGAGAATTTAATCTGCTACTCGATCTTCATACATGGGAACTGATAAGGCTATCGGAGAACCAAAGGAGAGTCGTGCATTGGTGGAGGAATGGCCAAAGACCAATTATTCGGATATGTTGGTGAATAGTTAGATTTATCCACCTTGAACCAATCTTATTCCTTCCTTTTCCCTTCTCTATTTAAACCCCTCTTTTTTGATGGATCCCCCATCAAAATCCCTTTCCCTCTTCCTTCTCCCTCACCTCCGGTAGCCATGGATTGCTGCATTTAGTTCGCCATCATTCGAAACTCTATTACTATCGCCTGAGACCCCCTTCTTTCTTATTTTTTTTATTTCTTCTATTTCAGAAGCTTTGGATGTGATTGCTCAAAATCTACTCCATCGACCGTGAACCATCCTAGCTGCCACACCACCACCACCACCGTCAACCCCCACTCCTTTCTTTCTTATGAAGGTTATGGGAAGAATCCTATTAGTGCTTATTTATGGCCATGGGAAGAACACTGTTAGAATTCATTTATGGCCATAGGAAAGAGAGCCAGAGAATAAAAAAAGAGAAGAGGGAAAGAAAGAGAGAGAGAGAGGAGAAGAAGAAAGAGAGAGAGAGAGAGAGAGAGAGAGAGAGAGAGAGAGAGAGAGAGAAAGAAGAAGAAGGAAAAAAAGGAGGTAGATTAAAAAAATTTAGATTATATTGGAGCAGGGCTTCAGGTTCGCTAAAGTTTTTCATACTAGAGAGCTGATTTGGATTGGATCGACCAAGATCATAGATTAACCTACAAGAAAAGGTTCAAGAATCGGTAGGGTACCCTCCAGTTTAGGATCCTTCGATGCTTAGGTCAACTGAAGCCTTGTCAACAGATAGTAGAAATGAAAAATAGAAAGGCAATATAAGGATTTTAGTACAGAGAAATTTTGATCTTCCTTCAGTGAAGAAGTCGAGAGTAGATTTTAGTAGAGTTTTGACTCTGTGAATCTTGTGCTTGAGCTTGCCTTTAGAAGGATACCCTGTCTCTCTATTTATAGAGGGCTTTGCTTAGGCCTTAAGAGAGTTTGTTAGGCTATTAGTTGGTTATAATAGAGCGGCTAGCTGAATAGCAGTTATTGGCCATTTGCTTTGATGGTGATTAGCTGTATTGTGGTTGGAGGATAACTGTAACTTGATTGTAGAGCGATTGAGAACAATCAAATTTTTAGATCATGTCGAGATCGATTTTTTATCGATCTTGCTGTGTGGCGAGGTCGGTGTTTTGCTGATCTTAGTATGAGTTTAGAAGGTGCCTCTTATAGGATGTGACATTGATATTTCACCAATCTCAGGATGAAGGGTCTGGTGACAAACTGATCCTGTGGTCACGCTGGTGGGTTACTGCAGCCAAGATTGGTATAAACCTGATCTTTTGTGGAAGTAAGACTGTAGCCAATTTTCAGAGTAGTAAGGTACTGATTTGATTCTATGTTGCCATCAAGAGGCCAATTAAATACCATCCCCAATTCTCAGTGAGCCAGAATATTATTGAGGGTGGTGATGTATCGATCTAGATGCTGTTGTCATCGATAGATTATCGATGTAGTTCGATTAAGTTAATATACCATCTGAATGCGGTACAGATCTGATTGGACTCTAGGTCGGTACTATAGCGACCTGCAATCAATATTTGTTGTCTTTTAGCAATCTTTTGGAGTAATGATCTCTTTGATGATGTCATATGGCTAGTGATGATTGTCCATACCAATAGTTGCCTCCTACTTTTCGAACTCAGAGTAGAGCTTCTATGACGAGTGCAGAAAGTAGCTTTTCAAAGGATTATTAGTTAATTTCTTTCATCGAGAATCATGCCATAAGGCCACCAGATTTAATTTTTTTAATTGTTTGAAGTGATGCATAGCCTCATTTAGAGAATTTTTATCATATCCACCATACCTGACATTTAAGGAAGCATGGAGGAGCATGAAATCATCATTGGCTATTCTACTATAATCTAGACAACATGAGGCACGTGTCGTTCATCTGTTGGCTAGCTGAACTGCCACACAAATCAAGCTTACATGGCTTAATCAAAATGGATGTGCTGAAATGGCCTTTCTGTGGTCTCTCTGGATGATTGACAAGTGGCCTAAATCCAATGGTAAACAAATTAATCTGGATCGTTGCTTACCCTTATATATAAGATATTTGTCCATTCCACTATCATTTTACTATTTTCTCTCTAGAGCAGGGGTTTTGCTGTCGAGTTTCTGGAAGTTTTCATGCACCCAGATAGTTGAAGAAGAAGGTAGTTCTGGTGGTCGCCGAAGCTTGAGGGCTGCCAGAGTTCACAAAGAAGGCTTCCTTTTTTCTTAGATAGATTTCTTCCTCTCCTTTGCAGGTTTAGGGTTCCCTCTTCTTTGAGTTCCTTCTTCTATTTTCTTTTTCTCCCTCCCTCTTCATTTCCTTTGCTCTTCTTTCTCCATCATGTCTTCCCAAGAGAGTACCTCTCTTGGTGGTAGTAGAAGGGGGGAGATAGTCTCAGGTGGCCTTGACATTTGGACCATCCAACCCCGATTGGCCATTGAGGTGGATAATCCATCTCAGGCAATCGCCGAGGCCAGCACCTTTGGCTAGATGGTTCAGAGTCTTCGATGAGGGAATTTTTGGACTATTTTAGCATGGGTACTGAGCCTTCGATTTTGATAGATGTCGATCTAGAAAAGCTTAGAGAGAAGTATTTTATCCCTAAGAATTTTCAGCTCATAGCTTCCAGCCCAAGTGATCGTGTCACACAACATCCTGAGGGTTGTGTAGCCTTTTATGATGAAGCACTATAGTCCGGGCTGCACTTTCCTCTTCACCCTTTTATTTGCAATGTCCTAGACTTCTACGAGTTTCAGCCGATCCAAGTCACTCCTAATGCTATTAGGATCATCTTGGTTTTCATCATTTATTATAGTTTTGCTGCTACAGAACTTAGGACTTCTTTTTTTAGGGCATCTTTTATCTTAAAAAATATATTCCATGAAAAAAATTGGTGGTACTTTTCATCTCGACCTAATTATAAATTTGGCCTTAGCCTTCCTCGAAACCTGCTGAGGTTCCAATTATCAAGGTCATTTCATTAGAGGATGATTTGGAAGCTGCTTCTGGAAAAGCTCCTCAAGCGAATGTCTGATCTTTGTACTTCTTTCTTCTTCTTTTTTATCTTTGTAACTTTTTATGTCAGCCTAGTTCAGGCTTTCTTTGTAAAAACTTCTTTTTTAATGAAATGAAGATCTCATTTTCTCATTACTATCAATGTATGTGTGACGTTGGATTTTTTCGATCTAGTGTGAATCATCATAAAGCTTTGTAATTTCTTTTCAGAAATTCTTCTAGGTCATAACAACTAATCTTTTGAAGGAAAAATTCTAATTTTTTGGATAAGGTTCGTTCAAATTTTGATTGGATCAAGAGAGATATTTTAAAAATTTCTCATTTGAATTCAAATCAGATCTGAGATATTTTAGTTCTAATTTTATTGATCTAATAAAATAAAATAAAAAAAATTAAATTAGATTTAATTTTATACCTTTTGTTGGGTAATCAGATTATCCTATGATGATCCTACCAATTGCCTGAGGTTCTGGATCTAGCCACGCAAGTGCCTGACCTCTATCGGTATCCACTCGGATTAGATCTAGAGATCTTCTTCTTCTTTGTCATCTCTCCAAATATCATATCTGGATCTAATTTAGAGAATCTTCAAAACTCTTTTGAAGATCTAGAATCGTCTCTTGTAGTAGTGCTGCCTTCTTCCTTTCTCATCACCTTTCTCTTACCTGGATCACACCAAACTAGATCCCAAATCTTCTTGGACGTGGAGAGGAGAGAGGGGACCTAAAGATGGCATGAAGGAGAGAGAGGGGCAGCCTCCCTGCTGTGGGTGATTCTCTTCAAAGCTAGGCGTAGATAGGGTTTATATAGACCCTGCTATGCCATGCAGTGCCACATCATCCCGACCAATCATGTCACTTCGTGCAATCAGATCTAAATCGATTGGTGGGATGACATCATCTGATCTAATTAGATGAGAGCCCCCTTAAATCATCCTTAGGTGGTGCCAAGAATGGTCAAAGTAGAGTCCCTTGGCGCCTCCTAAGTTGATTCCAAGAAGCAACCTAGAGTCCCATCTGTATGGGACTCCAGGCGTCCCTACCCTTGGGCGCAGCCTCCCTAGGCATGCACCCCCTCGTTTTCATTTTCTAGCAAGGGGACAAGCCCCTATTTGCTCTCCTATGGGTGCATGACACACGGGCAGATGTCTAAGTATCAAAGGTCAACGTTTGACCAAAGTTAAAAGACAAGAATTAGTAGATGATGGAAAATGGCAGCTGTTGTCTCCAAATTATCTCATAAATTAAGACAATCCTTTTTTGATCTGGATAAGCACCAATCAGACCAAGTAAAGGTACTTGAGTGAGCACAAGCATATTTAACTCAGTCGAGACAACTTTTAATGATAATTGAAGAAGAACATTAGGCTCAATCGTGTGCTAGCACGATTTTTTTGAACCTAATTGACTCTAATTCAAATCAATTGAACTGGATTAGCTTAATTGATGATATCTAGATCTAAATTCTTATTTGTGTGATCCAGTTAGGTTTAGTTCTGTATGGTAATGGGATATGTCGTGATCTCTATCATCGATATCATCGAAACATCTTTTGATGGATCAGAACTCTTCTGATTCATACAACTAGAATGATCGATCACCTAAATCATTCTAATTGCTCCCAAAATCCATCAGTGACACCTAACAGTATACGGTGGCAACCCATCAAAACTGAAAATGAACCTCTTGGTGCAGCTACTTGTGTGATTAAGTTCTTCTATTTTGAGTCCCAATCAGATTAGGGTTAAGGTGAACTCGTCAAACCCTAATTCTTGTCATATGATTTAATCATTCGATTCAAGTCTGATGTGAAAATCTTAATAGAAACTCTTTCTATTATTTCACTCTACCATGGCCAGGCTTATGGACTTGATTCTCATGATCATCATAGGGCTGCTCCTCATCTACCGAGGTAGATAGATTTTCTTTTGGTGCAATCCAATTTCTACAATGAACATGCTATAGCCAACATATACCTAAGGCTTTCAAATGGCTAGAAGATCGAGTCATGATGTAGTCAAACTATAACACCCTCAAGGTGAACTACTGATGCACCTCAGATCAAAGAATCAGACACACCACTACAGCTTCGAATCAGTCATCGACGAGAAGGTAGACTTCCTTATGATTGCTTGAAGTGGTCATGCTCAGTGCCCTCGTTCTCTAATGAGTACCTGTACTCTCGCTTCGGTGTCTCTACACTATAGACTCAAGACTCATCTACTATAAAGAAGCGATTGTATACCAACCTTTCGAATCAATTACCATCCTCATGATGATCCTATGGTCAGGAGCATTTTATGAGTTAATAATAAAAATTCATGTCTTAAATTTTCAACTCTTAAGAATATAAATTATCATTACCATTAACTCAAGAGATGTATCACAGACACTAAATACATAATTATGATAGAAAAAAATTCATTTGATTATTTATAGTTAAAATTATAATTTTGCTCCTAAAAGTGTATTACAAGTGTCAACCAATTTTGGCTTCTAGGGCACACATATCTAACAAACTTTCACTTGATCTAAAGCCAATTGGCTACAAATCTAAGTTTCATCTTCTCAAGGTGGGCTTCGATCTTCTGCTAGCTTAACGACTTTGTGAGTGGGTCCACCGCATTGTCTACGGAATCGACTCTCTTGACCTCGACATAATCCTTCTCGAGGTAATCGTGCATAAGGTGGTATCGCCGCTCGATGTGCTTGGATTTCTGATGAGACCTTGGCTCCTTAGCAAGGACTATGATGCCATTATTATTGCAGTATAGAGGAATGGCATCTGATGGCATCACTCCAATCTCTATGGTAAACTTCTTATACCAGAATGCCTCCTTCGTAGCTTCTGATGCAGCGATGTATTCTGCTTCCATGGTGGAATCCGCTATCATAGTCTGCTTGGAACTCTTCCAACTGACAACACCACCATTATACACAAACAAACTCTCAGATGTTGACTTTCGATCATCTATATCAGACATAAAATCCGAGTCTATATATCCCTAGACTTGGAGTTCTCCATTATCAAAAATCAACAACATATCCTTAGTTCTTCTCAAGTACTTAAGGATACATTTCACAGAAGTCCAGTATTCTTCATCTAGAT
>QRFJ01000026.1:2252049-2293406 GCA_006176705.1 Cocos nucifera | reverse complement strand
CTCCGGAGAGGGAAGAGAGAAATCGTTGCCGAGCACTCCTTTAAGAACAAGAAAACCTCGCAAGTTCGAGCCCTTCCTCTAGCGCCAATCTGTTGACGCAGAATCTGGTCATCGCTGGAATCCGCTGGAGTAGAGACCGATGAGATCGCCGTTGGGGACCTGCAAAACAAAGTCCCATCCGGAGCCGATGGGGGGTGGCTCCGGTAGGACCCTCCGATGATCAAGTCAGCTCTGGCCAACAGGAATGGAGTGCTCGAAAATGATTTCCGCAGAGCTTAGAGATGAAGAGAAGATCTTAGAGATCAGAGAGATTAGGATTAGAATTAGTGTATCTGGAGGGTCCTTATTATAGCGGAGCTTGACGATGATAGCTATAGCTGCATGCTGGCGGGCCGCTTGAGGTCCGACGGAGCCAGTCTCACGAGAAGGTGCCGTCTGCAGCGGGTTGATGGTGACAGCCATCACTGCCTGATAGCGGATCGCTGTCGCTTGCGACGGACTGACTGAAACTCGACGGTTGAGTTCGGCTAAAGTCCGACTGCTGGAAGTCCAAGGAGCTCGACCGCTAAGTAGCTCGGCCGACTGAAGGGATTCGGTCCGAATGCTGGAAGTCCGAAGAAGCTCGGCGGCTGAGGAGTCCGAAGGATCTCGGCCACTAAATAGTTCGACCGACTGAACGGATTCGAAGAAGCTCGGCCGCTGGAGGTTCGGCTAAAACTCGATTGCTGGGCGTCCAAGGAGCTCGACCGCTAAGTAGTTCGATCGACTGTAAGGATTTGGCTAAGACCCGTCTGTTGAAGCTCTTCCGCGGCTACGTCTGCTGAAGCTCTTCCGCGACTACTGATTGCATTAGGCTGAGCATCGAACTAGACTTCGATAGAAACATGGTTTATCCCCAACAATAATTATTTAAAAGATAGAAAGTTAATATAGGTATGCGCATCATAAAAATTAATTTCTAAAATCTATGTAGAATATTTATTATTATTATTTTATCTACCGTCCACTGCATGATGGATGACTCCTGACGTTTCTCACAGCACCCAGTTAAAGTAAAGTTGGTGAGATATGTACGGTTGGCAATCATCCTGAGTTGGAGCAAAAGGGGAGCATGAAGCCTCTGCGGTCCATGAATCAAATCCAACAAGATTCCCTTTGCGACTCCAACCCCATTCAACTTCTCCCGCCTCGCTGAATCCACGGCCGAGTTCAAGCTCCTCGCCGGCCCCATCATCCGTACTTCTGTGATTTTTATCGCCCTCCTGATCTCGCAATAGTATTGCGATCACGAGACCAGGAAGGCTTAAATAGACGGAGGAGCAAACGAAGATTGGTTTGACGGCGAGCAGCACTTTGAGAGAGGCGGCCCAACGGAAAGGGAGACCGATAAGGAAAGAAGCGAATGCTGTGGGTGGGAAAACCGGTGGTAACCATTGTTTTTTCTCCCAGTCTACTTTTATTTGTTGCACGGTCGGGTTTGAAAGCCCACAATGAATTTTTTTTAAAAAAAACCTTCTTACCAAAAAAATTTTTGCAGAAGTTTCATTTTCAAAATTTTAGACCTAAATTCTCTCTCCCCGGGTCCCTGTAATATAAGAAAGAAGTATTGGAACAAAATAGCGGCTTGCAAGAAGGCGAATGGACCTAGAGCTTGCTCGTAACTGATAAAGCTAGAATTTCCTGCAGACCAGCAGTCGACCACGCCCATGTGAAGCTAATAATGCCAACAGCGTGTCACACCTCAACATATCTATTGAGTTCCAAATTGACAAAATCCTGTTCTCAAGTCTCAATATGGCATGAAGCTTTTCACGTCAGAATGGTTTTAACTGAATTAACATAAAGAACAGGTCCGTGGAAACAAAATGCTTGCTCCAGTTGACAGGCCACAGCTAGCCTCCAAAAAAATGTCTTTTTGCCGGGCTCAAGTGAATAGCATGCTTCCTTTAATCCATGATCACAACTATTGACCTGTTGCTACTGGTCATAACAAAGTCCCGGTGACTGACCTGCAACAAAGGAACGAATCATTTGTTATACGAGCGCCAACGGTTTGAATAGCTCGGGAAAAAAGCATAAACATGGAGAAAGCAGGTAGATGAATAGCTTGTCAATAAGCAAAATGAATAAGAGAAAGATGTCAGATCACTCATGATTTATATGAATACGAATAGAACTGAAAGATAGCTGTCAATACTGATAGGGTTATCAAGCAGGTGATGTATGGGAAAAATTACCTAAACTGTGACCATCCAAATGAAAACTCAATCAAAGGAAATATTAGGAGCCAAAAGATTCACCTAAATAATAGAATGCCGCCTAAGGAATAACAGAGGGTAGGCAATGTTTCTAGTGAACAAAAGAAAAAAAATGGTGAGCTGTGTATCTCCACATTTAAGAAAGTAGACTGTAAAAGAACTAAACCATGCTTTGTGACCAGCAGGCTTATACATCAAATGTTACCTTGGAGAACAAGCAGGCACGAGCAGACTATAGGAAATCACTTACTCATCACCCTCATTTTCTTGCTTATCTTCATTTTGCTTTTGCTGGGACTGGAACATGAGCACAATCAGATATTACAAAAAAAAATCAGCATCAGAGATTCAGACTAAAATGGTCTAAATAAATAACATAATTGAACACGATTCAATTAGTAATCACCAGCTTTGGCAGGAGAGAAGTAACACAAAATGGCATGCAATGACAGCTACATGATTCTATGTGTCTAATGGTAAATTCATTGACAACATTAAGTTCAGAACATTCATAATGGTAAAATATGATATAACCATCATCCCAAATTATGCGACCATGAAACAAAAAGAAACAATTAGACACCTATTAAATTCCTCCTTTGACTCTGATCAGTTTCACTTGTGACAGTTCTCTGACAGTGTTAAAGACTGAGGTTTGATCCTTCGGAAGTGTAGCTTATGGCACTTTGAGACAACAGAATTCCACGTTGCATAAAGCATATTTTATGGCCTCAACATACACAAAGTGACCTTATTTGAGGAAGTTTTGAACCCTCTATGATGACCCCTTTTTTTCTGCTGGTTTTGCAGATCCTCAGAGTGGATTTATTGGTAATATATATGAATATAAGATTCATGACTGGATACCCTTTTCTCTAATTTGCAATTAAGAATGGGAACACGCTTAAGGAAATCAGAGCATATCTAATCCTCCAAGCAACATTTTTCCCATTTATATAACCCCATTAAAGCCATGTCTAATGTCCGTATCAAGTTTGATATCAAGTAGAATGAGAAGCTATATGTAAAGTTTAATTCACATGGGATCAAATCCTTCAGAAGTGTACTTTATGGCACTTTGAAACACAACAGGATTGCAAGTAGAATGGCACTTTGATCAAGTTTTTAACCATATGTTGACCCTTTTTCCTTTACTTTTTCAGATCCTCAGAGTCCGTATATTGGTAAAATGAAAGCATATAAGATGCATGATTGGATTCCCATTCTTTCGACTTTGCAATTAAGAGTTGGAATGAGCTTAGGGAAATCAGAGCATATGTAATCCTTTACACAACATTTTTCCCATTTATATAAACCCTGTTAAAGCCATCTATAATATATGTGTCAAGTTTTGATATCAAGTAGAATGAGAAGCTATTTGTAAAGTTCAATTCAGATGGCATAATAGACATATAGGATGCATCATCTTCAACACTGTAATCCAGGAACACTAGGAACACCACATAGGAGCACTTGATTATATGCACTACATAAATGTATGGATAAGCGAAGAGTTGAAAACTAGGAACACCACATAGGAGCACTTGATTATCAGCATACACTTAAAGCGAAGAAGCATAACCCATAATATATGGCTAGCATAAGGAAAATAATTTACTTATGCATCATGATGCAGTGCCAACAATAATGAAGCACTACAATTATGCAGTATTTCCACTTGCATGGACCCACATTGAAAGTAAGTTATGATGTGTTAACAGATAAAATAAGAAATAGAATTCCCAAATTTAAGCTACTGAAAGTAAATTAATGGATATTTGTCAAATAACCAGTGGAACAAAATCAAATTAAATTCAATTCCAGCAACATTTTTAATAAAATTATAGTCAGGCAGTGGATCCTATGCCACTATTTCCAAGTGTTTTCTTTTTGAAACCAGCAAAATTTATCCACAAACTGAAATCCATCACAATGAAACACCATGACCTAGACAAGGGAGAGAAGAACGTCGACAGTATATTTTTTGCAATTTCAAATCTATCTGCTGTATAAAATAATGAACTAGGTGAATATATATTGAATTGGTTTCCTGATGGTAGATCAAGTGGGGATATACTTTTGGACCATTTGTGGCTGTCATGTTCTAGGAGTTGTCAATAATTGCCACATTATTAGGAGAAGGGAAAATTGCAAGAAAGGTGGCCGGCTCAAGGGCTGCTGTAAGGAGCTCTCAGGCATAGAAGGAGACAGTAGTAGTAGTCAGAACGTTGAGGTGGATGTTTTGGAAAAGTAGAGTGTGATCGAGTACACAAATGGAATTGTAC
Source organism: Cocos nucifera (assembly GCA_006176705.1). Taxonomy (NCBI): domain Eukaryota; kingdom Viridiplantae; phylum Streptophyta; class Magnoliopsida; order Arecales; family Arecaceae; genus Cocos; species Cocos nucifera. Next base: position 2,288,863 of record QRFJ01000026.1, on the reverse strand, counting down.
TAAAACAAAGAATTGATATTTATTGATGAATGGTATGTCCAATAATACTGAATGAATCCTAGGTCAGCAAACTGAGGAAAAGATCAAAAATAAAAGGGAGGATCCAATGGAGAACTTTTTTTTCATGGGATTTTCAAAAAGGTTCTTGTTCACTCGATGGTACGCCTCTGGACAGTGGGTGGGTGTGCGGTGCAGCAGTCCGTTTTCCTTCCACCATTGAGAGTGGGAGGTGTTTGCTGCTCTGTGAAGCCAGCCTCACAATCCCCTCATCTTAAGGAGTGGCATGATCCAGGCTTAAATCTAATCGAAACCTGAATGGAAGTCAAGGTTGTGAGAAAGAAATAACAGCGAATGAAACTTAATGTGAATGAAATGTAAAGGATCTACAATATCCAATCCAAATAGATACAATATTGCTTGTTGGTAGTGTTATGGTTAAACATTGTAAACCAATTGCCACATCAAGGAATAACGCCTATCATATGTCAATGCTCATTTACCAAATCAAGATACTAGGGTAAATAAGATAAAACAATGTTACCTTTTGACACTTGTATTGCACCTGTACTAATACTGGAAATAGAAACACTTTATAACAAGCAAAACATAATGAAAACCATCTATATGATAAGAATATTTTATTAAATAAGTACCTTCCCTCAACCACCCCAGAAAATATATATTCCAAAAAGATGCAGTACATAGTTTATGTACTAGTAGAACAAGCACAGATGGCTCATAAAGACATACCTCAGATTGGCCTTGCAAAGATGCCAGCAAATCTTTCACAGAAGGGTCGTTAGGATCAACACCTGGAAGCTGTAAGAGTAAAATAGTCAGTATATGCTGTCAGTAAAGCATAAAACTACAGAACTGAGATTTAACAATTGAAGAAGTTCAAGTAAATGCTATACCGAATGTAGGATAGATGAAACAAATGACTGGTCCTCCAGAACCTTGCTCATCTCAGACTGGCTTTGTAAGTCTTTTTCATTATCCTGAACAGACATTTGAAGGGCTGCAACCAGAGCAATACATGCATCAGAACCATAACACTGCAATTAGATCTAAAAGAGATAAAGTTCGTGACAAGATTCACCGTCTTGGTACCGGGCCCCGTATCGGTGCCAGCCTATTACTGAATTGGTATGGTGCCATACCATATATAGGTGCCGAACCAATATGGTATGATACCTCCTGTATCGCCTGGTTCAGTACAGTATGGCAAACCTTTGTTTGTCAAGGAGTAAGGTAGCAAAAATTTGCAACCATGACAAGGAACCAAGCTTTTAAACATAGAACAAAGATATCTTAGTATTCTTGCTATCAAGGTTGGTGTTGTCAAAGGTGTTCTAGGCCGCTTAGGCACTCAGGCAAGGCAAGGAAGCCCTTGAGTGCCTCAATTGTCAATGCCTAGCCAAGTGCCTAGGACAAAGTGCAAGACATTTGGGCAAGCACCTCTCCAATATCCACCAATATTCTTCCTGTCCCTCTTTGCTCATTCTTTTAAATCTTTATTAGCTTTACTTGAGATTTGTTTTGATTTGACCGGTACATTCATTTCAGTGGCTGAATCTAAAGTTAAAGAGAGAGTTACTTTGAATTTAATTAATTTGCTTCTTCCAAGGAAAAAAGGGGGGCTATACAGTTAAAATGTTCTGGCATTCAGATAAAAGTGATAATAAAATTCATGTCATAGATTATGAGATTATATTTAGCATTTAGGTTTTTTAAGTAACTTAAATAAAGAATGTGCAACACAAAACAGAAACCATGTGCCTAATCTTGCTGTTCATAAATGAATTGTTAGAGCAACAGCAAAACAAACCAAGTGCTAATTCATGGTCATCTGCAGTAGCCTCTGACATATCAGTATCTGCCACAGCCACATTAGTGGACTTAGGGTCATCCATGGACATTGCAAGAGCCTGCTCTAGCAATGCAGCCTCATCATCCTGCTACCACAAGAAGTACATTTGATATCCATGGTTGCTAGAATTGCTAGTGGAATCATATAATAATCATAAACAATAAATATACCTACACAGAGAATCATGCTCGCATATATTAAATACTGATGAAAGCAAAGTTCGGTTCAAATTCATCAATAATCCATGATAACATATAAGTATACATATACAACCTGTAAAGGAGAATATGTCACTCTTGACAAATTTAATGCATTTAACACTATTAATTCTGTATAACAAGCATTATATTTCACAATGGGACAATATCTACAAATGGTCCCTCGAATAATCGACATCTTGAATAAACACTCATTATGAGCGTTCTCAGAGATTCAGCTTCCCAACAGATGAACTTCTAATGGATGTTCTAATGTAACATGCACACAAGACTAAGGTTCCGGGACAGGGAAAAACCTGGGGCAACTCCACAGAGCACCATCTTACTACATGTTTGGACAGACAAGGCCAATTCAGGTGCCTCCTCTGAAATATGACCACTTCTTTTGTTATCTTAGAACAATGTAAAACAGTCAACATCTAAAAAAGATTCTCAGCAATGTGTTTGCTTCAAGTGTAGGGTACTGAAAGAATAAAAAGTTTATGACCTATTTTCACTTGATCAATATTATGCAACCACATTCAGAACCAGATAGTATGCTACCTAGAATCAGTTCTAGGACCCAAGATTGCATATCAAGAGTAATACCAAGTTCAAAAGCTACAATAAAAATCAAGCCTTGTTCAAACTAATTGTTCTCAGATTTACAAAACCTCATTTACACAAGCGTTCCTGTTTAGTGCTTTTCCCAATGTTATTTCAAGGTTTTCCATATCCTTTCTCATAACTTCCATCCATATTATTTTAAGTCTTCCGCTCATCCTACATCCTTTAAAAAGATTAATGCACCCACTCCTTACTGGAGCTCCCCTGGATCCTTGTTCTACATTCCATACCATATAAATCGGTAATCCATCACTTTGTACTCAATTTGCACAATTCTTATAGATACTTCAACATACTCAATTCTCACTTAGTCCTCAATTCGGACAAGTCCTATAGCTTCTTTAAAGTGAACCAGAATAAAAGACTTCAAATGGAACTTTTGTGTTGAGTATTGGGAACTGAAATGTATGGTTTGAGCGGTTAATATAGGTATGCGCAAGAACAAGCTATGAAGGTCAATTTTGGGTCAGAAATGTATTATGAAGGTTGAAAGAGGAAAAAAATAAGATAAATGGAAATTTGAGGGAGGTTAATGATTATAAACTAAGGTCATTAAGAGGTGTGTTAAGATAAAAGATGAAGGGGAGAAGTACAACACAAATAAGAAATTACAAAGACAAGTGCCAATTTATCCCGGCACCACATCTAGTGTTCAAGGAGCTGCATCTTCAATACATACTTACAAAGTTAGACCTTCCAAAACTATATGATGTTACTCAAAGTCTTCACCTGGTTATAATCGATGAGGACCCCAAAGTACATTCTAATAGACCACTTGCAAATTTAAAAGCACAAGATATAAAGAAAGAGAAAGTCCACATCCCCAAGGATACAACAAAAACTCCAAACCTAGTTAATTACCCTTCCACAATGATGACAAAAAGAGAATTAAGCAAAAAAATAAACACATTTCAGGACTTAAATACCAAAGAATCCTGTAAACCTTCCAAACTAAATTCTAATCACTAATTCAAAACTTAAATTTAAGTCAATTTTTTCGACACTAATTCTACTTTATATAGGTTTTCTAAATCCAAAAATTACAATAAAGTCAAACTAAAATTTTGGATACTAGTTCAACTCAAACTTAAAGGTAAAACTGGTGAAATCAAAGCAACATTAATGCATCTACAATACCCACAACCAATTAATAATAGCAGTAGTGATTTTTTTTACATCATCGACATGGTCCACCTTTTAATTTGCCTCTATCATGAATGATCAAAATCCCTTCTCTCTTATCACAGTACAAGGGTCATCAATTAATTGTTTGCCAATCCATGTTACAAGCACTCCACGAAGAATCAACACTTTCACCAAATGTCTCTCATTCTCCCTCCTTTTAATCTCATTGGATAGTTAAAGCTAAGATCGTTCACATGCAAGGTTGGCACTACCAGTACCGGGACCGTGCCAGTACAGTCCTCTAACAAAACATGGTATGTATGCTATGTTGTGCCAATCAGGAGGAAGCACACCCTCTTCTCATGATAGCAAGGCAATGACACCAAAATATTTAATGAAGCAAGAATCAAAACACTGAAAATTCAAAAGACCAAAGTGGCCTTGAGGTACATCTCATCAGTGGCCTAAAATGAATCTTTACATCATGATGAGAGGAGACTATGGAGCCACTTGACCATCAACCACTCCAATAACAACAAATCCATCAAGCCATCAACCCTAGCAACCTTGCTCGTTGGTAAATACAGCCAATGGTATCGAATACCATGGACAACAGTAGCCAACACCAATAATAACAACAGTCAAGGATAAAGGATAGCAAAAATGAGAAAAAGGGAAGAAAAAACCTATAAGCATTTCATCAAATAGGCAAGGCATACTCAACAACCATCCCATAGAACAATAACCACACCCCACCACCATGCACAAAGCATCCCCCCCCCCCCAACATAAAAAGAAAAAAGAAAACACACACACACACACACACACACACATTGGGCCAGAAAAAAGGGATGCATGCATGGCCAAGCCACTGCATGCTGCACAGCAACAACCTCCACAGCGATGTCATGGAAGAGAAGGGCCCTGAACACACGGGAGTAGTGGGCCCCCAAACCCTAATCTGCTTGCTCCCATAAAGAGAGGCAATCAGCATTTGCTGGTCAATACTGCCCCAAACTGGGTAGAACCGATTGATTCCACTGAATTCAACCAGATCCGGCTATGGGACCAAATTGGAAAGTCATTTCGTCCTTGTTCCTCGCTAGGTCGGTACAGCATGAGGTGTTCCACTCATTTTGAGATGGTTCACACATGCACAACTCCAAATAACCACAATAGCATCAATGATCTTCTTGACTCAACAAAAATTGGGATACAAATGAATACAATCCCAATTAGATTGAAATATGGTAGAAACATCAGGAATGCAATTGCATCGTGTTATTTCAGCATTAAATGCAGATGAAAGTTACAACAAAAGCTCAAACTTAAATGTCTTTTTGGGGGGTTCTCTATCTAGTGGATATATTTTCTACTCATGATCATGTAGCAAAATTATGGCTGGCAAAAGATCAGGTCCATGTCGAGTTTGGGTTGGACATCATATTGAGGTCATACATGTTAGCCAAGCTTGGTTCAACTTGGACAACAAATTTCGTAAAATTTTTAGGACAAGGACCTGACTTGGTTTAAAACAAGTCAATCCGGAAGCAACCCACTTTGAATAAATTGCTAGAAACTAAGTGGACCTACAAGTTCAAGAAAGAGAAATAGCAACCCTCGCTTGTCTCCTACCTGTTACTTTACTCTGTTCCACTGATCCAAAGAGAGCCTAAACCAAATCCATCTCCTATGTTCCATGGAAAATATAGTAATATATTGAAAAAATCAAGTCTTGTCCCAACAATCTAGGGTCAGCACACCTTATTCTCAAAAGAAGAAGAAGAAGAAGAAGAAGAAGAAGAAAACTTAAATTATCATAAAATCCAGGATGTTTAGGCATGTACAATGGAACTGAGAAGGGTTCTATAGTATAGAGAGAAGGCTTGTAATTTGGAGGCAACCACTACGAGTTGGATTTCAAATGTTGTCATTCCACAAGCCAAGTTGAATTTTAGTGATGATGCTCACTCAAATGTCCCTTCTTTCTGCCATATCCAGGAGCATGCCTCCCTTCTTTTTATTCCTCTCTCAATGATCATGGGAGGAAACCAGAGAGGGAAGTATTAGGGATTCTGTGTGTGTGAGAGAGAAAGCCAAAGAGGGAAAGGAGTTTAGGAACTAGCTCGGTTGGTCATCTAAAGGATACCTCAAATCTCAAGTGAGGAGGCTATGTTAAAGGATGGATGGACCAAAGTCTCATAATTTTTAACTTCTCTTGCCCCATGTTGTCCAAATCTATAGACCTGGACCCATGTTGAGCCATTATTTCTCAGGTTAGAATGGGTCAGACAGAGCATCAGACAAAAAATTGCAACTCCTGGGAAACAAAGATGTAAATGAATAAAATGCCAAAGATCAGCTACTTTCCCAGAGTGTCTTACTTTTGATTTTTGGAAATCGAAAATGGTCAATGAAGAATGTCAGAGTCCTAAGGTTCAATGAACTAATATCAGGAAGCAATATAGTATAATGGAACCATCATAAGGTGATAAACAAACTAGGATGAAAGTATTTGAATGCACTAGGGACTAGAAAGCTTCATAACCACTTAAAATAAACTTTCAAACAAATGAAGTTCAAAATAGGAACATATTCATGGTACAAAATACCAATATACTTTATGAACCTATATGTGAGCACTATCCTCAGCCTAAAAAGGTTACGCAAAACAGCCTATAGTTTACAAAATATTTAAACTTTACTTGGCTCCATCTATTTTCTATTTTTCAATTTTTTGGAACTTTTGCTGATTCTTATGATTGAAATCCGATGTTTGGGGCGTAACTAGCAAAACCATTGATCCTGCAAAGCCTGTAAATTCACAAGTCCAATCAAAACCAAAAAGGAAAAAAAGATTTTTCAAACATTTAATTGTCATAAATAGGATTAAGACGTCCAGAGGGAAAACAGCAATAGGAATTGTGGATTTCCACCACATGTACAATATGTCATAATATAATTTTCTAAGGGTTCAGGTTGTATCTTTCACATGATTGATCTTCTTTTGCAATGTCAACCGTTGGTCGTACATTGCACAGATTTCCAAGCATGACGTCAGCTTCGTGATTTGTTCTGCAGATGGATGATAGAGGTTCGTCATGCTTTGAAAGGTGTGCAAAGCACAATCCAGTGGTTGACATCACAACAGAAGATCAACCATTCTTTCATGCAAAAGATATAAGCTGAACCCAAATGTTTAAACCCTTTAATAGATGATTAGCATAATATAAAAACAATAGAGATGCATAAACTACTTCCATATTTAGTCAGCATAGGCAGGAAAGGAAACATACTGTCAGATTATGTCTTTTATCATCAACTGCAGGTGCTGAACTACTGTTTGTCTCTGCCATCGTTGCATCACGGGAGCTTGAAGCCTGTTCCCCTCCTTTTTCTTGTTTGGCAGCCTCCTCTGCAGCCTTTTTAGCAGCAGCTTCTTGCCTTGCCCTCTCCTCTTCCATTGAAACCCTAAGTGCAAGAGCCAACTCAGGATCTATGTTAGGATCCACTCCAAAATCAAATCCAGACATGCCACCAGCTGCAGCTGCTGCTGCAGCAGCAGCAAAACCACTTCCACCATCCCCATCTCCTGTAAAGATTGGTGTGCTGCAAAGCCTTAAATAAATCAGATAACTTGGACATGATTCGTGGATCTTAAGTTGTATCATGGACTTTTGGAAATTTTAGTTACCTTATAAGTACATCAGAAAGAGCATTTGGCCCAGGTGGGACATGAACTATGTGACTGCTGTCATTATTGTTTACAGCAGCAAAAAGGGCCTCCAGTTTTTCAGGTTTGCCATCATCAGATTCTCCAAAATCAACAATATCAAGAGAAACACTGTTCTTCTTCAACTTTCTTCCAATTGCCTCCAATGTCTTCTTATCATATTTAATCGGACTAATACATGAAATGGTTAAGAAAAAATATAAATCCATAGAATAATGCAAGTGCAAAAACACATCTTGACCACACTGTACCTTCCAGCAAATACTATGATCCTTTGTTGCTGCTTCTTATTTTGGCGGTGTTTAAGAGCCAACTGAGCAACCTGGATCCCAGCAGTCAAGTTCATCTCATCACCAATTTCCAACCCTGCATACAGAAAGAAATCAACGTACCATGCAATGACATATGAGAAGTTATTCAAATAATATAACAAGAAGATGAATCTGTGCTTTTTACCAAGCAGAGCTTCGGCTATTCTGCCTAGTGTGTTTTACCATTATAGATCCCAAGTTTCAACCCAGAACGAAAAACAGGTAATAATTGTTAGCATGCATATCTCTTAATATCTCTTCAGTCGTGTTTTTCTGAAAGAAATCTAATAAAAATTTTAAGAGCAGGGCACATAACCTATTGATTTTCAAGATGAACTTCAAAGAATTAAAGATATCGACAAATGCAAATTTTAGAAAACACTCTCAGATGTGAAATAGACCTTCTACATAGAAAAGGACAAATATAGACATTAGCATATATATACAAATAGAACATGTGATTTGGTCATCATCAATAATACAAGGGTGGAAAGCAACATGTTGAATTGACATTAATTGACTATTCTGAATAGGAAACAAACCCAAAATGTGATTACATAACCTCCTACCCATGGATGCTCCAATATGAGGATCATGGATGACTATAGCTATGGCCCTAACGTATAAATTGTAACATCAAGGATTCAACAATTTAAATTGTAAACATCATGATGAGGAAGAAAGGAATGTTAATCAAGTATTCTTGCTTACATCTTTAGCAGAATGAAAGTATGAGGAAAAAGATAATCTAAGGATTAAAAATAAAATGCAATTTATCATGCCATAATATCACCCATAAGGCCATAACCATAACATTACGGCAACAGTTACCGTAAACATTATCATATAACAGCCAGCATATGTATAATGATTACATAGATGTCTAAAGCCATGATGTTCAAAAGAGTCAGGACAACTTTGCACAAAAAATTCCAGCCTCCATAGATTAAGATAAAAGCTTTGGATAATCTATAATATGCGGAAGCATTTTAACATGTTCTCAGTTCTCCTTATTTTTCTTTAGTTTTCATCAGTATAATAATCATTATATGTAGTACCAGAGTGTTCCATAAAATTTGTCCATTTTTCCTTCTTTTATTTCGAGTGTTCATAGTCTTCTTATCAAGAACCACTGGAAGCAGGAAACTTTAAAAGAAAAGCAATCATCATCAAACAAATAAAAAGAACAGTGCAGGTATATATGTCCTATAAAATAATTATTATGAAGAAACTGTTAACAGAAAGTTTATCACAAATAAAGAGATACAACACTAAAAAAGAATAAATTTTGCAAAGAACAATCCTACCATGCATGCAAGCTAGGATCTTTCCAAGATCACTAGTCGGCGTGACCAGAACACGGACCCCCTTGCCTCCCATCGTCAGCACGCCCACTGTATTCTCCGGATTAGACTGTAAGAATGGACATATATAATACATAAGAAAAATAAGGTATAGCATCTAAAACCCTAATGGCAAACCTATCCAAAAAAGAAAGAAAGAAAGAAAAAAGACACACCTAGAACCCATGATTTCAAGCGTTGGTTTGGTATAAAGATGAAGGCGAGAGCGAGGGAAAGATGAGTAATTACCTGCGTTTTAGCTCCGCATATGAGATTGACGGCATCGGCTTGGGCTTGGAATCGGGTGGGCGGGTAGTCCCCATTCCGCATCCACTCCGAATTATCGATACAGATCATCGTGGCCTGGGAGAAACAAGAAAAGGAACGACTAGGTTTCAGCGAAACCCTAAAGAGCCAAAGAAATCTTGCACAGCAAGAGGTATAGACGGGAATAAGAAGAAAGGGAAAAGCAAAGGACCCAACGGGAGAGATGTGACCTCGAGAACCATGGCGACAAGGCGAGATGGATATCGAAGAGGTCGCGATAGGGGAAGGAGGGGAGGCCGGGAGGGAGGCTTCCAAAATTCTTGCTTGCGACTTGGACAATCTGAGGTAGTACGGCGGTACTAATTGGAGCGGGAAGTAGATCAGATGTCTAGTCTGCCTCACCTTTACATTAGTGAAGACAAATTAAAATACGCCGCGTGGCTTGAAGTTTAGTTTTGTACGCGGCCAAACCATACGTACCGGGTACAGGTTTGCCAGCACCCTCACACCCCGCTCGGAATACATAACCATGGGAAGGGAGGTCGGATGCGCTTGGATTATTTAATTAATTTTGATAAATTTAAAAAAAAAAAAAAATCTGATCATGAGTAACGTGTGTGTATATATGTATATATAAAAGACAGATGAATTAATGTGATTCGTATGCACGCTGTGCACGTCTTTGATCTACTTCACATTTCATGCATCTCGAAGCTATAACGTTGTCGATGTTGCACCAACGTACACTTTGTACCTGGCTTATCCGATTAACGAAAGATAGAGGATGGAATGAACCTACATAATAACATTGCATATAAACTAGAGATTGGTCAGATGCTTCATATTCTCTCTTTTTGAGGAAACAGATGCTTGACATTTTTTCATCTTTCATGTTATTAAAGGAACCAACTTGCTGTTAGATTCTAAATTATGTTGGGTCTCCCTGACTCCTCCTCTCGGGAGGAAAAGTCACCATCTTCTCCAAGGTATGCGTTCGAAATCCAGTCATGACTGATAGTTAGAAAGATTTGAGAGAGAGAGAGAGAGGATTACTCAGCAAGAAATCCAGCTCTTTGCCATGGAGTAGGAGAGTTACCAGAGTAGCGGAAGGACGGACGAGTTGGCCTACTTTCACCATCGCTTATTTAGGCCAGAAATAAGTTCTTTTGATCTTAAGATCCTCAAACGTAGGGCCATTTATCGGCATTTGGACAGCACATTTGATTTGATTGACGTCCAAAGACGGTAGGGAGTGTGGGGGCTGAAGTTATAAGTAATGAATAAAGAACAAACTCGTTCCAATCCGGCATGGCATTTGACTTTGTGACCATAAATGGCACGACCAAATTGCATCACACGCACCTACGTGTACACATCTCTTAACAAAAACAGTACTGATTGATTAGAATACCCTGAACTGCAGTAACCGTTGTTTTGAAACGCCTTCCGACAGCCGAACCATTTTGTAGGACGTAGGTGAAGCATTTTTTGGTTAAACAGGCCGCATAGGAATATCAGAAGTTCCTTTGTAACTCTGTGCATGCAAAAATTCTCCTGTAACTTTGTAACAAAATTTACCACATTGCAAGCGCGCAAAACACAAACAACCCCTCACAACAACAAACTCCATAGCACTGACCCACAAAGGCTGTTGGTTCTTTCCCGGATAAAGAATCCTGAAATATGGGGAAGCTCTCCAAGGAAGACATGACAGCTCTTTGAGGAAAGATTTAGCATCAGAAAGCCTGCAGAGTATGCTGAATTGCCCATGGATTAAATAAACAATCCAGATGCAGCCAGAAATGAAGCAAATAAAGCATACAAGAAGGAACTTCACCATAAAAAAATGTCATATTATCACAAGGAATATGATTACATAACTTGTACAGCTGAGGAAAAATCAATTCAAATATCACGCAAGCGCCGGAGGATTTGGAGGCAAAAGATGTGCATGCAATTAGTTATCCTTCCTGGTGGCAGCAAAGTGCTTATTGCTCATGTCATCTCCATGAAATGACATTCTCAGAATTATGCTGAAGGATGAGAAGCCAATCATTATACCACCAATGGAGTTCTGTTGATAAGGAAGACTCTATGATTTCTACTGACAGGGAGAAGTACATAAACCTCATGGACCTCCTGCTTGCACACTTCCCCTTTATCCCTGTCCATGGAATAGCAAACATAAATGGTATCAATAACGTTATCCAACACATGAACAAAGTAACACAACACCATGCAAGGGTTGCAACAAGATACATTTCTGCCCCGAGAGAACTTACAGCTTTCAAAATCGCACAAACCTGTTTCAAGACAGACATACTGATATTCATCAGAAGATAAAACGGAAATCCATGGATTTCTGATTCAGAAAATTTCACCAAATTTAGTTAGTAACAGCATTTAACAAATGTGTGTTATTCATAAGATCAAGAGAAACAATAATCTTATAAAAGTGGATATGTTTTTTACTAGCAGTTTATTAATGTTCCAATTTTAATATCTTCCAAATTTAGTTACATAACAGCATTTACCAAATTGTGTTATTCATAAGATCAAGAGAAACGATAATCTTATAGAAGTGGATATGTTTTTTACTGCCAGTTTGCTATTGTTAAAATTTTAATATCTTCGCTCTTAGAAGAAGGCTGCTACAGAACAATTGTTATCAGACACTCCAGAAATAGAAAACTATAATCCAAATGCTTAAATTTCTCGTCTAGACAATAGATCTCAATATGCCATGTGTCATGATATAGGGGAGAAGCATCATAGAAAGGATCTCTCTCTCATCACACACACTCCCCACCACAAACAGAAATGGAAATGCCTATGTCGTTATGTGAATGCATACATTAACTTGTTAGTGTTCTTTAATAACAATGAATACCCAGAAGTTCATCGATTCAAATTCTTTGGAAGTCCATATATCACCCAAGAATGAAAAATTTTTAAGTTAATTTTGTCATTAGACAGAGATTAATGAGTATTAAAAAGCAATGAGCAATAATTATAAATTTTCAAACGCTAAAATTGTATTGGTGGAGCTCTTCAATGCTCCAGAACAATAAAGAATGATAAAAAAGCTATGTAGGGATCACAGCCTACGCAATTCTTAATTTACCTAATGAAAAATGTTCTAATTTGGGAAGATATTTGCTATGATAATGTGCTATGATAAGATGAGTGTAACAAGGATGAGAATGCAAAACAAACATGACATAAAAACTAAGTCAACATGATACATAGACTCGGCTTGTACTGCAATGTTTTCAGTCTGAAATTGAACGAGATGTGGTCTACACAGAGCCCATCAAAACATGGTCTCTTGCAAAAAGTGAATCCGCCAGAACGCAATTGCATGAAGCTTTCCAATAAAGATAAGTTTATTTGTCCCTTTGTCCAGACTGTAACATCTTTCTTTTCAGCACACTCTAACAGATTTCTAGATCGAGAGTCAGAAAGACCTATTTCAATAGAACAAGAGTTTTTTAATCTCCTCCATACTTGGTTATACACATAAACAAACACAAAAACAATGTTACACATGATCAGAACACCGGATGCCCATAATCTCAACAAAACCATGTCCATGCCCTTAAGCCTTCTCCCAACATTATCTAGAACAAAAATCATATTCTAACCATAACTAAAGCCCCTTAACTATTCACATGGACAGAACGTTTCGGCGACTTTACACAATTTTCCAGCATATTTTGTGAGAGTGTTTTAAATTATAGGTGTGCTTCCAATCCACATCATCCTATAGCTTTTCAATCATTACAACCCTTTTTGCAGGAAGAGTTTCTTTAAATCTTTCCAGTCTCTTGGGAAACATCTAGTGAGTATGAAGGTTGACCAGTCTTGACCCAACAGAATGACATGCAGTAAGGTTCCCTCATGACTTTAAACATAATATTAGGAGACAAAAGGCTTGCCTCTGTTCAAGTTGTAATCTCGCTCTTATCCTCCAAGTTTAATTGTTCAAGTGACCAAGCAATCTTGTGATAGAAGGGTATCTTTAGGTGTGGCACAGCTCTCCAACAGCATGAACATCCTCCTGATGCCCAATGCCATAAATTCTTTGGCCTTATCCTCCTAGTAAGATCTCTCAGCTTGGTGTATAAGTTTCATGGTACCAATTTGATTTATCTTCCTGTAGTTGGGATCATGTACAAGCTACAGGGAGATTAATAGATATGATTATCAGGGTTTTAAAGCATTTTATAGGTCTGCTATACAGAAATTTGTCCTCCAATGGATCTAGACATATCTACAGAATTTGGGTAAATAAGGGTGAAGAAAGGGGTTTCTTTGGGACTATGATTAGAAGGAAACTAGGTTAAATTAAGAGGGGAGGGGGACGGGCAGCAGGGGGGTGTTTAATTTTGGACTAAGAGCCAAGAAACAGCACCAGGTAAGAAAAAATAGAGAGGAAGAAGTGAGTAGAAGGAAAAGAGAGAATGTTAAAATAAGAAGACATTACAAGGAAATGAAAGCTAGCTGAAGATGGCCCTTTCACTTCTTCCTTGTCCAGAAAATGGTAAAGTAGTTCCCTTTCTGACCAACCTCTCAAGAATCGCTAGTTATAAAATATGGGAGGATAAGTCAGAAAAGACTACAGGCAAATGCCACTAATTTTCTCCCAAATTCTTGCAAAGAAACAGAGAAATCTAAATTTGTAAACTAAATGAGTCCTTTTAGTTTCTCACTGAAGATTTTCCAGAATATCATCAAAAGTATGTCATGCTGTCAACCACAAACATTAGAGCATTTCTGGAAGAGGTGTGTGTTTTTGTTTTTCTGGTTGGGGTGGGAGAGATCATGAATGGATGCTAAATTAAAAAAAACTAAGGAGATTTTTAAAAATGCAAGCTTATGAACCAGTAGAATCAAGAGTATTCAGAATCCAATTTCAATGAGATTTCAAACAAAATTGCAATCCATCTAAAGAATCTCAGAGTAAAACTAGACTATACATCTTTGTCCCAAAAATGCACCACTAAAGACAACTAATAAACCTAGAAACAGATACGTGGGTGATCGCCTTGTTCCCAGTAATGATAATTTTATAATCAGAGGAAATATTATGGCCTAAACATAAACACTTCATCTATCATAGGTATATGCATTATTTGTTGCTGTCTGCAAACAGAAACTGAAGTTGTGAGGCATATGAAAATAAATTAACAGGTTCCACATACCGCTATAGCATACAATGCTGAAAGAACAAAAATAATTCCAGCCAGTATGCGCGTGGAGACTGTCTCAACAACAACAGCAGAAAGAAGATTTCATTTTAGAAGCTCATATGTCATCTTAGCAGAAGAACAGTAACCTTCACCCGTTATCGCAGCAAAATTTATGGTAAACTTGTTACCAAAGTCAAATGCTGACAGCAAGAAATTAGCACAGCACTTGAGCACTGGATTCACAAATCTTGGAGCTGCATCTTCTTGCTTTGCACTATCTACAACAGCACGGACAACATGGATAGCACCCATCACAATTCCAGAAAAACAGTGTACCAAAGGAGGGACCAAAAGCATTCCTGCATATATTAGGAAAAGAATCAAGAACACCAATGAAATGTTGTCATGAAAGTATCCATATATAAATATATTAAAGCATTAATTAGAAGAGAAATAACAAAAAGTTGAGGTTTCTGTTTGATAACACCTATAACCTAGGTTCTAAATCCAGGTCCTAGACCTGGTATCAGTCAGGGACCGGGTTGGGACGGTATCATCTAGACACTTGGACTAGGTTGGCATCCTGGTAATTCACCGAGGCACTTTTTTCTTCTATTTTTTTTCCTGTTTGTTGTTTGTTTAATGATTGTTTGTCATCTCGGTATCGAACTCCATATTGGTGAAATCCCACGATAGTGTCGGTATACAGTATGGTATGGTATGCTCGTATCGGTACAAGATGGTTCGGCATGCCGGTATGGTACCAATACGGTATGGTACGTCCTGTACCGTCTGATATGAGGCAGAACGGCGAATCATGGTTTAGAGGATTTTTAGGATTTGTTTGTTATAATTTAGGATTAGGGTAGGTTTTTGGAGCCAATGATTAGATTTATAGTGCCAATACCGATGCTAATTTTATATTAGATTTATAGTACCATACAAAGATGTAATGATTTATTGTATGATGATAAATGCTAGCTTTATCTTGTGGATTTGTTGTAAAAAAAAAATGGTTAGTTTGACTCATAAATAAAGCTAGCTTATGACCCTGTGTCATGCATGAAATGCAATTTTTTTTTAAAAAAATATATTTTATTTTATTAATTTATTAATATCTATTATATATATCTTAAAAATAATTAAAATAATAAAAAAATGTATTTTGTTTCTACTATGAATTATAAGTTATTTATAAATTATTTTATTTTAAAAAAAAATTAGAATTTCCTATACGTGGATATGTTAGAGTAAAATAGATGGCTTTATTGATGAGGAAAGCTAATACAAAATAAGAATAGTGGAAGAACAAGGTAAACAACCAAGGAGAAAATTCTTCCGAACCAGTAACACCGGCCAGCCTATGGCAAAAACTCAAAATAATCCCAGATAATCCCTACTACTAAATCATTATAGGTATTTATAGTCTTTAAACTGCTCCTCCTTTAGAAACTAGAATTGTCTCCCCTTCTTTATTTAACCATTGCTTCTCCTTTAGAAACTAGAATTGTCTTTCCTTCTTTATTTAACCATCAATCCCATAATTCTCTTGATTCTATTAACCATTCATCATCATAATTGCCTTCCACATAATTCTTCCTTTATTTAGCCATCAATATCAATAATTCTCTTAATTGATTCTGTCAATCATTCATCATCATAATTGCCTTCCATATAATTCTTTCTTTATTTAGCCATTAATACCATAATTTTTTTAATTGATTCTGTTAATCATTTTCTTGGCTGATTCTGCCCATCATCACAATCGTCTTTCCTTCTACGGAAATATACCTTCAATGGACTTGGTGGCACCAGCTCATCACTATCTTCAATATGGCTTGCATGGCTAATATTCTGTCTCGTAACATTGTCTCCTTCTGAAACACTAGCCTTGTCCCCAAGACTGAAAGAGGAAAATTGGCTAGCAATCTCGTTGCAGTCCACCCACCATGCTTCTTCAATTAAACGATCCTTTCATTGCAATAAGAGTTGTGGAATGGAGCGGCCACCCTGTACGATAAGCCTATCTGATAGAATGGCTTCCGATTCATAGGGGGTTCCTCAGAAGCAGCTAGAGTATCCATTAGCACAGTCTCTACCGGATGGTTGCCAACAACACGTTTCAGTAGTGAGACGTGGAAGACTGGGTGCACCCGACAATCCTCAGGTAGGCAAAGTTTATAGGCGACAGCACCAATCCGTTTGATGATTTTAAAAGGACCGTAATAATGTGCAACCAATTTTGGATGGACTCAATGGGTGATCGTTTGCTGCCGATGTGGGCAAAGCTTGATAAAAAACTTGTCGCCCACTGCAAATGATACTTTGCGCCTATGATTGTTTGCACTGTTGGCCATTCGTTGCTGGGCGTGCTCCAAATTGTACCGAAGTTGCCTTAAAATCTCATAACGGTCCAAAAGGCTCTGTGACACTGTCTCTACCCAGCATTCCCCAGGTAAGAAATGTTGCAACACTAGCGGGGGACGACCATATACCGTCTCAAAGGGGGTACATCCAGCGGAGGTATGGAACGAAATATTGTACCAATATTCAGCCCAATGCAACCATTTGGTCCACGAACGGGGCTGTTCTGAAGCAAAACAACGGAGATAAGTTTCCAAACTATGATTTAGCACCTCTATCTGTCCATCGATTTCGGGATGGTAAGCCAAGCTCATTTTGAGTGTGGTCCCCAGCAACTTAAATGTCTCTTGCCAAAAAGAACTCATGAAAATCGAATCGCGGTCACTCACGATAAACTTTGGCGTGCCATGCAAATGGATGATCTCTTTGCTAAAAAGCTTAGCAATCATTCGGGCCGTGTAAGGATGTCTCAATGCCAGGAAGTGACCATATTTAGTGAGTCTGTCGACTACCACAAAAATGCATTCAAATCCTTGAGATTTTGGAAGGCGGATGATAAAGTCCATGGACACATCCTCCCAGATGGCTGTAGAAATCGGCAGAGGTTACAGAAGGCCTATCAGAGAAGTAGCTTCATACTTGATACATTGGCAAACCAAACAAGAAGCCACAAAATTCTTGACCACGCGCATCATTCCTTTCCCATATAAATTCGCGGCTATGCTGCGATATGTTCTGTAAGCTCCCGAATGTCCGCCAAATGGAGTGGAGTGAAACTCAATGATCAGCTTAGGGATCCATGATGAGTTGGCAGGAATAACGAGTCTCCCGTGAAAGAATAGCCTCCCTTGTACCAAACTATAGGGTGGGCGAGCCGTAGGCGACTGCTAAAGCTGTGACACAATGTTTGCAACTCAGGATCTCGTTGGACTTCATCATCCAAGGTGGAAAGATCCAGCCAAAAGGATCCGGTGATGGCCTGCAATTCCCCATCGTCCTCTCTTCGGGAAAGTAAATCCGCTACCTTGTTGGTCCATCCAGGCTTGTAAACCACATCGAATTCATAGCCCAAGAGTTTGACTATCCAATTCTACTACGCTGAGGTGACAATCTTCTGAAAGAGGAGATGCTTCAGGCTTTTGTGATCAGTCCTTACCATAAAACGCTGGCCTACTAGGTAAGGACGCCAATGCTGCACAACCATGACCAAAGCCATCAACTCCTCATATGCAGACTTGGATAAAGAACGAGAAGATAAGGCTTTATTGAAAAAAGCAACTAGCCAATCTTCCTGCATCAACACCACGTCAACACCAGTAACTGACGCGTTGCATTCCACGATGAATTTTTTAGAGAAATCTGGCATAACAAGCACTGGTGCTGATATCAATGCCTTCTGTAAGATCTCGAATGCTTGCTGTGTCTCGGGAGGCCAAGTGAATGTGTCTCGAACATCCTTCTTCAGTAGGGCGGTGATGGGTCGAGCAATCATCCCATAGTGCTAGATAAACCTCCTGTAATAGCCTGTGAGGCCAAGAAATCCCTGAACTGCCCGAATGAAAGTTGGTCGGGGCCAACACATGACAGCAGAAATCTTTGCCGGATCCATGGCTACACCGACAGCTGAGATAATATGGCCGAGATACTCTACAGAGCGCCGGCCAAATTGGCATTTTTTCATATTGGCTTTGAATTTGTTGTCTTTCAAGACCTGCAACACACAATGCAGATGCCTCAATTGCTCGTGCTAACCGGCACTGTAAACCAAGATGTCATCGAAAAATACTAAGACAAATTTGCGGAGATACAACCGGAAGATATCATTCATGGTAGCCTGGAACGTTGCCGGAGCATTGGTAAGTCCAAAAGGCATGACCAAAAATTCAAAATGGCCACTGTGCGTGCAGAATGTTGTCTTATGGATGTTAGACGGTACCATCCTAATCTGACAGTATCCCGAGCGTAGATCAATCTTAGAGAAATAACGTGTGCTAGCCAATTCATTTAACAGTTCTTGTATTACCGGGATCGAGTACTTATCAGGAATGGTTGCCCGATTCAGCTCCCTATAGTCCACGCAAAATCGCCAACTATCATCTTTCTTCCGAACTAGGAGCATAGGATTGGAGAATGGGCTCGAACTAGGCTGTATAATCCCTGCCGTCAGCATTTCAATCACCAGGCGCTCAATCTCGCCTTTTTGGGCATGCCCGTACCTATAAGGATGAACAAAGATCGGTCCGACTCCAAGTTGCAACTCAATTCTATAGTCTGAAGATCTCTGAGGGAGTAATTCGGTCGGTATGCCGAACACCTCACCAAATTCCTGCTAGAGCTCCTGTAGTGCGAGCTGTTTTGCAATTGTCAAATCTGCCTCACCGGTGACCGCATCTGCTGGAGGTGTGTCAGGCCACAAAATTGTCTAAAGGTCCAGAATGACCGCAAGCCCACTGAAGTGCGGCAAAGGGATGGGTCTCCCCTGAGTTGTACCTATTAGCCATTCCAACCAAAGCCCATAGTCATCTTACTCTAATTGAATTTAACATCTCCCAGTGTGGCGAGCCAAGCGACCTTGAGAATGAGGTCCACACCTCCCAAACTGAAGACAAAACAATCCGCATGAATGTCGCAAGGTTCCAACTGAATCTGCAGGTGCTTGCACATATCAGAAGAGGTTACTCGGTGTCCATCTTCAAAACATACTCCAAAAGTACGTGTGACACTAGTGGAAAGCTGCAAACACTATACAAGAGTACTGGAGATAAAATTTTGGGAAGCTCCACTATCAATAAGAATAATCACCTCGTTACTTGCCACCACCCCGCACAATTTCATAGTATGGGGACCAAAAATCCCACCCATAGAATATAAAGGCAGATCTAACATTGTCAATTGGATGTCTGGCACTCCTCCATCCTGTGGTTCCGACTCTTCCATAAATAAGGCATCAAAATCCTCAATGCCAATATAATCATCATCCTCGCCGACAATGATGGCTCGGAGCTCTTTGGCAGGGGATGATAGGGTTGTTTACAGCGGAAACACAGCCCTTTCGCACGCAAGTCCAAGTACTCCTGATGAGTCATCTTTCGGATACCCTTGCCCCTGACTTGGGAAGATGTCGTATTGGGCGTGGGCTCGCTTGGTAGTGCTGGAAATCGTTGCAGAGCTCGTTCTGTTGGTTTAGCCGTGGCTGGCGCAACATTACTGCCACCTCTCATGTGCTGTCCCGGCTTAGATGGCATCCACGACAAACATTGGGGCCTCCAATTCTCAACTTTGGTGTGGATAGCGCTACTGCCAACAGGGCGTGGACCAAAATTGCGGAAACTTCTGGGTTTGATAGTCACTTGCAATTCGACCTCAATGTTATGAGCGAGTTGCATGGCTCAGTTGATGTCGGATGGCTCAAGAGTCCGCACTCTAGCCCGAATCTCCTCATGCAGACCATTCATGAAGTAACCAAGAGATTGGAGTTTGCTCATCTCGAGCACCTACGTGGCAAGCTCGATAAACTCGTCAATGTAACAATCAACATCGAACCATTGCTGCACAATCGCCAACCGCTTGTATGGATTTATGGACTGCCGATTTTCATACCTTTCAATCAATTTGGAAGCTAACATTTGCCAGGATATGGTGGGGTTGCTCAAGCGGAGCCAACGAACCCAATGGAGGGCGGAGGCCTCCATACAAATCATCGCCAAGGACACCTTTTGCACCTCGGGAGTGCTGTGCAATTCAAAGTATTGCTCGACACGATCAATCCAGTCAATAGGGTCCCCTCCATTGAAGCTTGGAATTTCTACCTTCCGAGGTAAGCCTGATGTTACCTCCTCTGTGAGTCGTATAGTGGCCGAAGAAGCAGTGCCTATCGACATGGGCAAAAAAGAGATTGGGGTAGCGGTAACAGGTTCAGCAATAACAGCATTACCTTTTCCAAAAGCAACCATGCCCACAATCATCTCCTCCAGACGAGAAAGGCGGTCATCAATCGTCTGTTGGAGCTGTGTACAAGTCTGGGCAAGTTCAGACTGCAAACTAGAATGCTGTGACTCTAATTGAGTAGCGAGCGACGCCATCGATTTCTCTAACACTCTACTCGAGCCTCCATATGAGTCCTAGGCATGAACAGTTGAAGGTGATGC
Organism: Cocos nucifera; assembly: GCA_006176705.1. Lineage (NCBI taxonomy): Eukaryota > Viridiplantae > Streptophyta > Magnoliopsida > Arecales > Arecaceae > Cocos > Cocos nucifera. Next base: position 2,267,686 of record QRFJ01000026.1, on the reverse strand, counting down.
TAGAATGGTAGGTCGGACCACTTTTGTTAGAGTAAAATAGATGGCTTTATTGATGAGGAAAGCTAATACAAAATAAGAGTAGTGGAAGAACAAGGTAAACAACCAAGAAGAAAATTCTTCCGAACCAGTAACACTAGCCAACCTATGGCAAAGACTCAAAATAATCCTAGATAATCCCTGCTACTAAATCATTACAGGTATTTATAGTCTTTAAATTGCTCCTTCTTTGGAAACTAGAATTGTCTCCCCTTCTTTATTTAACCATTGCTCCTCCTTTGGAAACTAGAATTGTCTTTCCTTTTTTATTTAACCATCAATCCCATAATTATCTTGATTCTGTCAACCATTCATCATCATAATTGCCTTCCATATAATTCTTCCTTTATTTAGCCATCAATACCATAATTCTCTTAATTGATTCTATCAATCATTCATCATCATAATTGCCTTTCATATAATTCTTCCTTCATTTAGCCATCAATACCATAATTCTTTTAATTGATTCTGTCAATCATGCCCTTGACTGGTTCTACCCATCATCACAATCACCTTTCCTTCTACGAAAATATACCTTCAATGGTCTTGGTGGCACCAGCTCATCACTATCTTCAACATGACTTGCATGGCCAATATTCTGTCCCATAACAGGATGCCTCGATTTTTTTCCTATTTCAATATAGATTAAAGATTGTTACATGGTAAATAATTTGAGAATGGTCCAACCTAAGACCTCAAGGTCAACTCATAATGCCTTTTCAACCTAAGACCTTTGTACCATTAAAAATTTGGAATTTTCTTAATCATATAGCTAACACCATCATATGCTCGTCTAATAAATATTTGATCAGGATTCTAACTAAATCTTCCATACATATTATCCACTGTCTTCTCTTGAATGCTCAAGACCCTAGACTTGGATTGATTTAACAAATGAAAGCAACAGCTTTTGATGCCTTCCAATTGATCTTACCCACGGCACTTGAAAGTCTATGACCAAATTAGATCCTGAGAGAAGAAGAAAGATGGAAAGACGAAAAGATGGAAAGAAGGCCGAGGCCTCGAGTTTCGATCTCTCATCATTACTGCCTGATTAGCTAAATATAGCTTTTAGTTAATATTTAATTTCCCTTGTTACTTTGAACATGCATAATATCAAAGTGGAGCCATATTATGATGTATTCTTATTCACAGTGGATAATAATAGGTTTATTTTGTTGGTTAAACGATAAGTTTTTTTTTTTTTAAATTTGTTAATAAGTGGGAGTTGTTTGAATTAAATATTTAATATTGTTGTAGAATTTTGGTGGATGGTGAGGGGGTGATTGGATGGGTCATTGACAGGTTGCAGAGTGGAGTAGGACCGATGGAGTATGATACAAGAGAACATTAAACCGCTTGCTATAATGAAGGAGGAATAGAGGGGAGGAGGGGCCGTACAGCAACATATTTATTGGGGTTATTGTGTGTTCGAGGTCATGGCCACCAAGACCAAGATCTACTTCGTCATGAAGTATGTCCGTGGCAGCGAGCTCTTCTCCAAGGTGCAAAGGGCCGCCTCAAGGAGGATGTTACCTGACACTATTTCCAGCAGCTCATCTCCGCTATTGGCATCTGTCATGCCTGCGGCGTCTTCCATCGTGATCTTAAGCTTGAGAACCTCCTAGTCAATGAAAACGGTAATCTCAAGGTCTCCGACTTCGGTCTCTCTGTCATCTCTGACCAAATCTGCTAGGATGGCCTCTTCTACACCTTCTACGGCACCCTGGCCTATGTCGCCCCCAAGATCCTCATCCACAAGGGCTATGACGGCGCCAAGGCCGAGTCATTGGGTTCCGTTGAAGCCATGGAACCCCATCATATGGGTCCACGGGTCATGGGCCACGGGCCACGCCATATAAAAGCTGGGGAATAGGGAAACTTAGACACGATAGTTGGGATACGTGGCGAATGGAGGGATGACACATGGCGGATGGAGATAAAAGTTTTCATTTTAATATATATAAATAGATAACAATTCTGATTTTAGATATTTTTCTTTCAATAGCTATATAATTTTATAATAAAAGAAATTTAAGTATTGCTTCTCTATTTTCAAACCTTGCATGTACAAAAGATACATAATAGAGAAAGAAAGCTAAATTTGTTCCATGACTAAGTTAGATTACCAATAAGCTTCTTCTAGAAGAATACTAGAACAAACCATAAAACAGAATAAAATTGCCACAGCAAATAGAATCATGAATCTATATTATATTCCAGGTCTAAATTTGAAAAATGTACAATATTCAACATCATCAAGCAAAAGCAAACAACCCCATAATCCATAATCATCACAATCAGGCCTTACTGCCTTAACCAAATTATTTGGGAAGCATCCTCATATCCTCATTCACCAATCTATCCCACAAGCTTGTCACATCCAGTGTTACTGCTCCATCAATGCTGGTATAGGTCGTCATCTCCCTTCTCTAGACTCTTCAACATAGACTCAAACACCTATCCCTGTCAAGGACTCGTCACTGCAACTCCTATGCCTCTTATATAGCTGTTCTTAGCTCTATCCTTCCTACTTTTACCATCCTTCTACATCAACATTTTCATTTGTGCCATGTTCATCTTGTTCTCTCATCCTTCCTATTGCCCAATATTATCAAGCATACAACAATATGGTCATATCTGCAATTTTTTTTTTAAAAAAAAAAATCCTTTGTTGAGGAATCAGTCACATGATATACAATAAGTATCTATTCACTTTATCTACCTACCTCTAACTCTGTTGAATGTATTAGTCTATCTTGCCATTATGTTGTTATGATAAATCCAAGAAAGCAAAATCCTGCTGCCATGTAGTACGTCTTCAGTAACTAAGACCTCATTTTCATTTGTAGTCCACTGGAATTTCATTCCATAAACTATATTTGGGCTTTACTGACTTATAAGGCCCTCATTTTCCAAGATTTTGCTTCATACTTCCAAATGAACTGCATCCTATTCTCATAAATCAGCATCATATCATCTGAAAATAACACAAACTATTATCATCTGAAAATGACACAAACAATAATATATTTTCCGAATATTGGCAGTAAGTTCATCCACAAACTGATAACAAAGTTGTATATCTTATCCATTAATTTTCATGAAGACCTGACTCTGTATGTATTTATGTATGTATATATCTATGTACAAATGTACATATGCCCCTTTAAATTGCATTCCAAATGAACTGTCAAATCTCACCTTCTTCTCACATTAATCATATAACAATAACAGACTTTCCTGAATAGTAGCAATACGTTCAAGTAGGAATACACTAAGGATAAAGAATTTATAGCTAATCCTCAATGTAAAATCACCGTGACTGAAAATTTACTTTTTTTTTCTTGTGATCATAGTTAAGTGACTTTGGTTTAATCTAGCAAGTAGATTTCTAAAGTTTACACCAAAAATCTGGTAGCAGTTAGCCATATTTACAAGCTCTCTAACTTTAAAAGAAGCTCTCACAGTTTGCTCATAAATGTAGAATTAGGATATATGCTTTACAAAATTTAACAAAAGTCAACATCATCAAATATGGCAACTTCTGTGCAAGAGCAATTAGAACTTGATGCCAAGTCAAAAATACCCAGCCAACTTTTTCTGCAACACAAAGATTTTGAAGATCAAGTTATTAGATGTGCTATTTTAGGGAAAAGTGCACCAATGTTCAGCTCAATAAAATTTTTACCACACAACTAAGGGAAAAAACCAAGTGAGTCAAAATCTTGTTTTCCTTCCTCATCTAGCATGATTTAATATCCAGAACAAGAAAAGTTGAGTTTTTTTCTTACAGGTCACCAGCATGCAAGCAAATGAAAACCAGGGCATGGATTAGGTCCTGCTTCTATACAGATAATTAGTTTATTAGTCGAGCTCATGAGCTCTCAAACGCAATGTCTTGACTCTTGACCACATTATCTGAACTATACAACAATCTACCAAAAAATAGATGCATCTTGAACAAGGGAAATTCCTGTATAAAGCAACCAGTATAACCAGCCATCATTAGTTCCACGATGCTTTCTTTCACTTCAGGAGGGGTATACTTGAACCTATTAAAGGTTCTGCTTCAAGATAGCAGAACGACAGACAGAAAAGGGAATAAGAACATCACCTTAAAGAGCTCCTTATGCTCCGGCTGGGCTTGGACCCCTCGTTCGAGAAGTACCACTGTGCGATCGTCCCACTAATGACGTACACCTGTGCCTCCACCATTACAGCTACTGACCACACCATCGTGATGATCGCCAGTGCAAAGTATGCCGGCACCCACCCATCCTGCCTCCACACGCACAAATAATACTCCCCACCGGTTCCCTCCTCCTCCTTGGGCACCACCTTCCCGTTCCACGTGGAAAACACCAAGAACACCACAACTGAGGTAAAATAGACCAGGAGGCCGAGCCCGAGCGCGAGGAGCACGGCGAGCAGGCTCATGTTGCCCGCGAGCGCGGCGGCGACGATCCGGACGATCCGGACGGTCAGCTCGACGCGGTGCCAGTTGGCGACGATGATCCAAAGGACGATGGCGATGAGGAGAAAGATGAAGATAAGGGCGAGGATGCGGTAGGCGAGGGGGAAGGAGTGGCGGCAGCTGTGGCTGAGGGCGCAGGCGGCGAACCAGTAGACATTGACGAAAGCCGGGATGAGGATGAAGAAGGGAAGGGCGGCATACACTACCTGTTTGGCGTAATGTCGACAGAGCCAGAGGACGGCGAGGGCGATGGGGCCGGCGAGAAGAAGGGTGACGACGAGAGTCCAGCTGAGATCATTCAAAAACGGGGAAGAGGAGGCGAAGGAGAGGGAGTTGGAGGAGGACAGGACGCAGGAGGAGGTGGCCGGGTCGAAGACGAAGGAGGAGACGCGGGACGCGGCGGGGTTGCGGCGGGCGACGGCGACGAGGCCTAGGGCAATGGGATAGAGGGAGAGGAGGAGGAAGAAAAGGAGGGCGGGTAGGTCGCGGAGAGGGCGGGGGCCGTGCTGGTAGTTGATCGGAGGGTAATTCTCGTCGTCGGGGCCGGACAGAAGCGACTGTGAGGCGGAGAAGGGGTCGTAGAGGTTGGACGGCTTGGACTCGCCGCCGCTTCCCATAAGACGGGTGGGATTGGATGGACGGCTTGGAGATCTCCGGCTGCCGTGGGCTCGGACAAACGATGAAGGGACGCGGGAGTGGACTGCCCCGGGCTTGACGACGAGAGAAACGAGATCGAGATGTGCAATGACGGGAATAGGCCTGCTATGTAATTAGGTGGGTCATGCGCGCAACAAAACCGACCGAACAAATCCACAGCTGGAGCAGGTGAAAACAGCAGCTTGGATGGGATATGCTCGCATTCCGTCTGATTTCGACCAAAAATTTTTGAAAATCTAAAAAATTAATACAGCTTTAATTTTAATTTAAAAATAAAATTAAAATAAATTAATTTTATATTAAAATTAGATTGATTAAATTTAAATTTAAATTTTAATCGTATCAAAATTCTATAATATAAATTCTATATCAATGATTCAAATCATTGAATATCATCTACTAACTCAAAATTATTTACACATAAAAAAAAATAAAATAATTTAGAAGCTCCTAATCTATACATTAAGTAATTAAAAATTAGATAATTTAATTTTTAATTAAATTATATATTTATTTTTTAATAACTTCGTGCATAGATTAGGAATATTTAAATTATATAAATTTTTATATGCAAGTAGTTTTGTAACAGTAGATCACATCCAATAATTTAAATCATCGATATAAAATATCCATTATTCAATTTTGATTTAATCAAATCTGATCGATCTTTTATATATATATATATATATATATATATGAGAACCAATCTAATGCATCAATTGCACCAAAACTCGATATAATCCTTTAAATAAACTCGGGCCTAGGGCTACCATGCCTAGCAAGAGGATATATGAGGATTCTAGTTTTCAAACAAGAAGGTAAATTTTTATTTACATAGTAATAAGATCTAAATTTACACTCAATCCCATGCTCTCCTCGCTATTCAACCCTCTTCTAATCGTTGCCTTTACTCTTTCCTACCTTTCTCCCACCATCGACCTCCTTCTCACTGTCAGCACCCTTCTCCTTGTCCCTCCTTCCCCTCCTCAGCTCCTTTTCCATTGTTTGATCCATTAAGTGTTCACGAATGATGATTTATTGTGATGCAATTAAAGCCATGTGCTAGTCATCCTAATGCAATATCCAGCACAATCCAAACCTACTTCTTTCTACATTGATTGTCTTGTTATGCTCATGGTCCTTCTACGTCAACAAGAAGGAACCTGCATTCATTTGGGAAAAATAGAAGCGATGGAAATGAAGAAACCCAAAAAGATGAATCCATGGAAAGAACAGATTGATGGGGATGTTTGACGATAATCTTCTTGCTTCTTTTCCTTGATCTAATGGTTAGATGCGTCTGAAAGCATCTAAATCTCTTCACATGCTATAAGAATGGTTGCTTGCACGTGAATCAGCTTTATAATTGCTAGAGAAAAAAATGTCTAGTAGGTACAGTAAACTAAACCAACTCGAGCCAACTTTTTCAGATTAATTTGAACCAATTTTATTTTAGGTCAGTTTGATTTTGATTTTAATTTTAAAAAACTAATTTAAGTCAGTTTAATTCAAAATATCTTTAAATTGATCTGACCCAAACTATCTACTTTCTTAGATGAAATAATATAATTTTTTTATATTTATTGGTGTAGAATCTGGTTGACGTCGGATCAAACTAGAGTCGAAAAAGATGAGATCGTCGTTGGTGACCTACAAAATAAAGTCCCATTTGAAGTCGGTGGCGGCGGCTCCGATAAAACCCTCCGACGATCAAGTCAGCTCTTCTAGCCAACAGAAATTGAGTGCTCAGGAAAGAATTCAATAGAGTTTTGGAAAGAAGAAGAGAGCTTAGAGAAAACGTATCTGGAGGATCCCTTTTTATAGATGGAGATTGATTGATGGTGACGGCCATGCCGTCCGATAGTAGACCGCTCGAGACCGTGTGGAATTCGATACAGAGAAGAAGGTGTTGTCAGATTGATAGTGATAGCCATACCGTCTGATAGCAGACCGCTCGAGGCCTGATGGAGTCTATCATGAAGGGAGGTGCCACCTGTAGCATCGCTTGTAGCAGATTGATGGCAACTGTTCATCGAGATTTAATAACCGTAGCTCGGAAGAAGCAGGCATTGGTTGGTGGACTTCGACATATATCAATTCCAGAAGAATTTGGACTCCTGAAGGGAATACGTCTAGAAGGGATCATCCGGGAGCAATCCGACAGTGGAATCCGACTGAAGGAGAAGTCCGGAAGGAGTTCAACTCTTAAAAAAGTTCGATCGAAGGAGGAGTCCGGAAGGAGTTCGACTTCTGTAAAAATTCGACTGAAGGAGGAGTCCGGGAGGAGTTCAGATCCTGCAGAAACTTGACTGAAGGAGAGATTCGAAAGGAGTTCGGCTTCTATAGGAGTCCGACTAAGGAAAAATTCGAAAGGAGTTCAGCTCATGTAGACATCCGTCTGAAGAAGAGATCCGAAAGAAATTCGGCTCCTATAGGAGTTCGACTGAGGAAGAAGTTCGAAAGGAGTTCGGCTTTTGGAGAAGTTTGACTGAAGGAGGAGTCTAGGAGGAGTTTGGCTCCTGTAGAAATCCGACTGAAAGAGAAGTCCGAAAGGAGTTTAGCTCCTGCAGAAACTTGACTGAAGGAGTCCGGAAAAAGTTCGTGTCCTGTAGAAACTTGATTGAATGAGAGATTCGGAAGGAGTTCGACTCCTATAGGAGTCCAATTGAGGAAGAATCTGGAAGGAGTTCGTCTCCTGTAGACATCCGTCTAAATGAGAGATCTAGAAGGAGTTTGGCTCCTGTAGAAGTCCGACTAAGGAAGAATCCGAAAGGAGTTTGGCTCCTGTAGACATCCGTCTGAAGAAGAGATTCGAAGGAGTTTGGCTTTTGTAGGAGTCCGACTGAATAAGAGATTCGGAAGAAGTTCGGCTCCTGTAGGAGTATGACCGAGGGAGAAGTCCGAGAGAAATTTGGCTTCTGGAGGAGTCCGACTGAATGAGAGATCCAGATGGAGCTCGACCGCTGGAGAAGTTCAGTCGTTGAAGAAGTTCGGCTACTGAATGAGTTCTGCCGCTGGAGGAGATCGGTTGGGGTTCGACCGTTGAAGAAAGAATTTTGGATCGAAGCTCTTCCATGATTATCAGCTGCATTAGGCTAAGTACCATGCTGAACTTCGACGGGAGTGGGGTTTATCCCCAACAATAGTTCCTCCTTTAAGTTTGAAATCCGAAGGAAGGGAGTACAAAAAGGACAACTGTCGAAGTCCTCTTCAGGGCTCTACACCAGTTTAGGTTGAAGCTCGAGGAAGATCTTATCTCCAGTCAAGGTTGACGTTGAAGTTGAAGCTCGAGGGAGATCTTGTCTTCAGCCGAGGTTGACGTTGAAGTCGAGGCTCGAGGGATCTTATCTCCAGTCGAGATCCAGAAAGATCTTATTTTTTATTGACGTTGTGGTTGAAGCTTGTGGGAGATCTTATCTTCAGTCGAGTTATTGAAGCTTGGAGGAGATCTTATCTCCAGCCAAGATTGAAGGAGATCTTATCTCCGTAGATTTTGAAGTTTGGAGGAGATCTTATCTTCAGCCGAGGTTGAAGAAAATTTTATTTTCTATTGACGTAGATGCTTAGAGAAAATTTTATCTTCAATCAAGATTGAAGTTGAAGTTCAGAGAAAATTTTATCTACAATCAAGTTAAGGTTAAAATAGATGTTATCTTCTTAGGAGAACTTCTCGTGTATGCGGGGGCTGCTGCAATAACATCCGGACGGGGAGGATGCAGCACGCGCTGGTGCTGGTACGAGAGACACGTGGGCTGTGGCTGGAAGGGGTACGGAGGACTTGGGCTGCTGGTTAACTAACTAGGACCACCAAAGGTACGATCAAGATTTCGGTCCAGTGCAGAGAGAGTTGCGTGACGCTCCAGGCAAAGAACAAAGGAGGGTGACAAATGTCTAAGAGATTCCCTGGCTTTTTCTTGAACAACCGGAGGGATGTATAGTATGAGCTATGTGGGGCCAGACCGTTGGCAACTTGGTTAACCATCCAGCGTGGCAGCAGGTGATTGGAACAACGTATGGTAGTCCTTGTGGTTTACACGGGGCTAGATCAATCATGGGGAATCATGTTTCCTCGATAATTATAATAATGGCCATCAATGCCTTCCAGCTTTGGCTCCCGTTGCAGATCATGGGGAATAGGCAACGAGGACCTTGTAGGGTGATACGAGATATGATATGCTCATGAAAGCCAGAAATGATGCAGTTTGCATTTTGCAAATCATGGTTAATAACAAAGAAGGCCTGGTTCTGGACTCGTTAATTGTATGATCTACACACCTGTTCCCCGAAGGAAAGGGTGCGAAAAAATATTCTTTGCTGCAATCACTAAAAAAGAATGGTATAATTGAGTCCGCTATCAGGTACGAATAAAATGAAAACAAAAGAGGAGATATAATTAGATTAATGATACAACTACTATGATTGGAGTAGAAGTCAGCAGGTAGAGACAAACCTAGCATTCTTATTAGACGAAAGTAGACGACTGAGCCAAAAGACGGGCATCTAAGTCTTGAAAACAAGCATATTTTAGATTCATCAATGAACAATATATTGAATTTTAACATCTTAAATTTGATCTATAGTAGCAAAGTCCAAAACAGTGAAGTCCATAACGAAGAAGCCAACTAATGCAAGATAAGTGCACGTGGCCCATAGAAGCGTGCGATCCACCTCACGATCCAGCTAGATGACACGTGCGGTCCACCGCACGGTTTCATGCTATCCACTTATGGTCTTTCACCTGGATTGTGCGATTGAATGGCTACGAATACATGCGGGATTGATCGAACGGCTAGAGTGGATTTGGAGTCCTAAAAGAAGACTTGGACCAACTAGAACATGATTTTAGAACTTTTAAAAGGGGTCTGATGGCATATGGAGCACTAAAAGCACCGGATGGCGGCTGAGGCAAAGGCCAGAGCCTCAAGAGAGTGGTTGAAAGATCTTCTTATGAGAGAAGAGAGCTTTATAAAGAATTTATGCTTCTTGTTAAGAAAGAGATTGATATATGAGAGTTAAGAGGGTGTGATCTTCTTTTGTATTTATTTTTTCTCATAGTGAAGCTTGCATGCTCCATGAAGGTAAGCCTTGGATTGATTCATGTTACTTTGATTTTATCTTTCATGCATCTCTTCTTCTTTTCTATTGCGGTATTGATATCGTTATCAGCATTAATCGTGATCTTTGGTGGGGATCCGTATTCTGCACTCATAAAGAATCCTTCCAATAAATGGTATCAGAGCGCCAAATTTTCAGGGTTGTGGTAGTGTTGATCGAGATTGAAAAAGATGGAGAAGACGGACTCAATCAAAATGGAGATCAACCGATACAATAGAAAGAGCAATTTCTTCTTATGGAAAGCGGGGGTTAAAGATGTGCTCATCCAACGAGGATTAATTGATGCTCTCTTATGCGAGGAGAAGCCAACTATTAGGAGAAGAAGAATTAAAGACGGCTCCAGATGCAGGCGATGAACATAATTTGCTTGTACTTAATGAATGATGTGATGATCTATGTGCTTAATGAGACTTTTTCGACAACGATATGAACGAAACTCAAGGAGATGTACATAGTAAAGTTACTTACCAATGCTTTTTTTCTCTGAAAGCAGTTTTATTAGCTATGGATAAATGAGGGGTAGAGCGTATAGGAGTATCTCGGCAACTTTTAAAAGATTCTCACCAATCTGCACAGCGTTGATGAAAAGGTTGAAGAGAAAACTAAAATGTTAGTCTTGCTCTCATCACTTTCTTCTTTTGAGCCTTTGGTGACTACTCTTCTTGTGAGGAAGAGCACTATTAAGATGGATGAGATCACTTCTATATTTTTATAGAACGAGGTTCTCAGGTGGAAAAACTGAGTCTCGAGTTAAGGTGGTGACTCGACTTTGACAGTGACTGAAGATGATGGTAGTAGAGAATGAAGCGACAGAGGATCGTAAGGTAGGTGATTCAGATCCAAGTTGAGGAATTTCAGCATGATCAGATGTTATCAGTATGATGAGTTAGGGCATTGAATCAGAGATTACTCACAGCTTAGAAATCGAATGAAGGCTACTATGATGATAGTCCATGGTAGCGACATTGATGAGACTGATTATATACTTATGGTCTCAGATAAGGTATCTATTTTTTTCTTCAATGAATTTTAGATTCAGCATATTCACATCATGTTTGTTATAGAGAGAAGCTATTTGACTCCCTAAAGAGCATTGAGGATATTATTCATTTGTCGGATGGATCAAGTTATGCGATTAAGGATATTGAGATAGTCAATTTACAGATACATGATGGAGCAGTGAAAAAATTGGATGAGATCTGATATATATTCAGTTTCAAGAGAAATTTAATTTCACTAAGCAGATTGAATTCAAGTAGTTATAGATGAAGAACTAATGGTAGAATCTTGAAGGTTATGCATGATAGTAGGATTATTATTAAGAAAAAGAAGCATGAAGAATATTATATCTTGGCAGAGAGCTCAGCACGAGGTGGAGCTTCTTGTGCTAGTAAGAGCTTAACGCGAGGTGGAGCTACAAATATAGGTGGATTGGGCACGAGACAGGAGACTTGAAAAAATGATAAGTGACGTCGTAGGATGAAATTCCTATTGTTATAGAAGGCTATCCTGAGCAAGTTTTAAGTTAGATAGATCACAGCATATGACGGAGATGAGATCGAGCAACTAGACTCGACTTTCATGTTTATCCATCTATAAGCAGCCAGGTATTTGCCCTAAGATATGGGGGCAAGATCATCTAAAAACTCTCAAAATTAGATGGAGGCCAAATATCAAGTCGAGGTGGAGGTGGACCACATGATGGACCATGCTCTAGGCCGCGTGCTCCTGTGGGCCGCATGTGCTTGCCTTACGTTCATGGGCTTCTCTATTATGGGCTTTGTTGCTGTGGATTAAATTTGAAGTGCTAAAATCCAACATAATGTAACAAGAAAACTATAATAACCCAACCCATGAGATAAGATAGGCCAGATCCCGCACAAATCTACATGCAAAAAAAAAAAAAGAGATGGAGAAGAAAGGACTCTTAATGGACTCCTAAATAGAGTCGAAAAACTCAATCCCTGGAGTAAGAAAGGAACCTAGGGGGTTCCTCCATTAAAGGCCTCCTCCTTCCTCTATTCATCACACCCCAAAATGTCGTCCATCGTCGGCAAGGATACTTTGATTTTCTTTGGATTTTGTTGGCTATTCCTCGAAAACCACCATCGATTTCTTATTAGCGATGAGGTAAGGGCCTCTGAGGTCTCTTGTCTTCCCTTTCCTGGTCCTAAGGCTTAGTTATCACCTAGAATTGACCAACGATTCACTGGAATTTTGATGGATAGAGCCTATCCTGTTTTCTTGTCTTCTTCTTTTCCTTCCATCGAGCAGGTCACCATTATTGAACACAGCCACACTCGGATTGCCATGGGTTGGAGCTACCATTGTCGCCGCTATGGGGTTGCTATCGTACAAATGGCTGGCCTAGATTCCTTTTTCTTTCCCCTGTTTCAATGAAGAAGAAAGAAAAAATGAGGGAAAGAGGAAGAAGAAAAAGAAGAAAAAGAAAAAAAGAAAAGAAAGAAAAGAGAGAAAGAAAATTTCTCTCTCTTTCCTTGCTTTTCTCTACTTTCTCTCTCCACCTTCTCTTTCTATGAGATTCTCTCTAATTTCTCTTTCTAGAATTTTCTCTCTCTTCATTGATTTTTTTCTCTTTAGAAATCCTATGGACTAGTAGAGTGTTCCCATATCAACTAGTTGATTCTACGAGAGATCCTAGATCTATAATATTTGATTAATTTTCTATAATTTCTCCATCTTTAATTGTTTATAATTTTTATTTTTGATCTTGATTACGTAGGGATGCAATTATCTGTACAAGATGTCAAGCAAAAATATCTTGATCTCGAGTTCGTAGATCGAAGAATTGAACAATAGCTGTACTTGAGTCTAAGACTTATAGAGGTAAGAATATCTTTACATGATCATTTGTATGTATATTTTTGTACCATCCATGATGATTTTAGATTTATTTGGATATATAATTTTATATTATATATGCATCATATGTCGACTACTTTGATTGCTGAAAATATAATATCTGATATTTTGAAATTGAACAAGAATGTAATATAAATTATCAAAAGAATTATTTAACGTGTAAGAAGATTTGGACTAGCCATGATATGAATTGCCTGTCATGGGCTGAATCATGACATCTTGGATTGTCAGTCATGGATCGAATCATAATACTTGATTTACCACCGTGGGCTGAAGTGCAAATATTCTAATTTGCCATTGCAGGTCGAAGCGTAGTTATTATGATTTGCAATTATGGATCGAGCGTAGTTATTATGGATTGCTATCATGGGCCGAAGCATGGTTTATAGTTTGCCAATCATGGGCCGAAGCGTGATCCTGATTTATCCGAACTGAAAGATAATGATCAATTTGAAAAATATTAATAAAATATAAACGATAAGTGGTATGAACATATATGTGATATTTATGATAGATTTGTGATAATACATGATTCGTGATGTATATATTTATATAACTGTTGAGTTATAATGTATACATGATACGAGATTTTATGATTTATAATTTTCTTTGATAAATGCTCATTCATTATTTTTGTATTATATTATTATATTAGTATGAGTGTATAGAAATTCTTACTGTACTGTAAAACTCATAACTCCTTTTTTTTCCTTTTCAGAGTTACAGAATATTTGAACTTGTCTAAGATTGAAATTATGATTTGAAAAGATTGATTAAATAGAGCATCAGTAATATTAATTGAATGGGCAAGTTATTGTAATATTTGATATTTATTAATATAAAATATTTATTATAAATTGAGATCAATAGTGTTTATCAGATTTTAAGATTAAAATGAGTTTCAAGGCTTTTGTAAATTTTTTAGGATCTTGCCATAAGGAGTGCATGGCTATCATGTATCCGATCTAGATACTAAATTCGGAATATGACAAAATCTCTTAGATGACCTCCAATACATTTACCAAAATAATGAGATAACACTCTGATACATAAGATGGAAACGAATAAGCACGATATCAAATCTTGCAACACGGAGTATGTCTCCGTGGAGGCCTTCCTAAATCTTACTCAAGCACCAGCATGGAGAGGGAGATGAGCCTTTGTGACTAAGCCCTAGGATCATTTAATCGGAGCGACTCGCTCAAGATGTCTAACTGCAAGAGTTGTTTGAAATCAAAGGGCTAGATCCAATTGTATTTGAGTTTAAAGAGCCAAATCCTGCATACGCTCATCGAGCTTGGAGGACTAGGCTCATGGATGTACGAACTCAAGGGGCTGAATTGGAGTAGATTTCACTTAGAAACTTGCTTCATGGGTTTTATGGGGTCCAATTTAGCCTTTTATGCACCTTCTCTTTTTTGAGCTGTACTTGGGTTTTAGGTTTTCAAATGTCAGGTTTTAAGGGATCATACATATGATCGTCTTCTTTATGTTATTCAACTTTATTTTCTTTGCATTTCTTTGTTGCCAGAGCCACGTGTTCAAAGAGCAAAATAAACCAATTAAATTTTTTTTTTTGATTGACTGGTGGAAAATATTTCCCCAGCCAGCTAATGGTTTGGTGGGACTCGGAGATTTTAAAGATTACGCTTCATTTTCCATGATACTAGAAAAAATAAGAACTCTAGTTTTGGATGGACAGAGCTGGAGTTTAATTTCATCATCATTATAATTTTTTTCTTTTTTCTTTTTTTTTTTTTGGATGTTTGATCCTCTTCTCTATCAAGATAAAAAGGGTATCATATATAATTAAGAAATGTAAATTTCTTAGGGTAAAAAAAAATCTTTGCTGGAGCATTACGAGCTTTAACAATCATGGATTTTAGGTTTACTAACATGATTGAATTTAACGTACAAATTCAACTCTGAAACAGTCAGCAGCACGGTTACCGTATCTCAGAATCAAAATAACACAAAAATCCCCAACATTTGGAACAACAACTGGGGCTTAGCACGGCAATTTGGACAACGATCCTTGCACCATAAACTTATCTAGTTTATCTTAACCAGTGCTCACTGCTTGCATAAATGTCAGCTACCGAACAATATTAAAGTCAAGAATAGCACCATAGATATTCTTAGCTAATATTTATTTCAATATTATTTTATTTATTTTGATGTACGTATATATATATATATATATATATATGAATCAACTCAAATGTGACATGAGAGCTACAGCTCTTCTTGAGGCTTCTTCACGGCAAACCCATTCTCTACCCATGCGGCATAACCACCTCCCATGTTCTGCACGTGCTTGAAACCCTGCAATTTAATTGAAAACACCTGCTCAATTTCTTTTTTAAAAAAAAAAAACAAAAGCATGTAACTCCGCTCCAAAAGAATGACCATGTCCGTTGGCATCACCAAGCTAAGGGTTACTTTACTTCCTCCTTTTTGGTTGAAGTT